>JARYGA010053212.1:0-12470 GCA_030545235.1 Helianthus tuberosus | reverse complement strand
AGAGCCACTGATTTAAGCCAATTAAATATTTAGAAAATACTTAATTTTTACTGATTGTTATTCTGTGATTATGTGTTTATTTGAGTATTTGTTTACAGTATGGGTAAGCAAAGACTTTCAGATATCTATCGTCAATTAGATAGGCAATAACCCACCATGGGAAGATAAATTAGATGAAAAATGGGCAGATCTTTATATGTTAGCCACTACGGCAGTAAATGCTCACATTTAAATACCCTGACCCAATACTAGCACCCATATCATCTACAAGCCATAAACTTTTTCCTATCAAATAAATAATTTAGTAAGAAAAATACAATAAATTACGGATGCACAACCCTAGTATATTTTGAATTTCAGTTATCCTTTGTATTAGACAAGTCGCACGGTGTGCAATAATACTTGAATAGTTGCATTAAAAGTTCATATGTGAAATTTTATTATAAAATTTTTAACTTAGCATTTTGTGTGCATTTTTGCATATATGCTAACCAGCATGAATGAGTTATCTGAAGCCCTTCAGAATCTCAATCTCTATCCTGTGAAAGTAGAAGTTTCCAAAGATTTTACTGGTTACATGGCTGATATTGAAGAACCAATGGAATTCCAAGCTCAACCATCGGAGAAACCAAAGCCTAAGAAAAGAAGAAGATTTGTAGGATGGAGGCGTGTGCACAGAAGGAGACCTGCAACTAGGAAAATTCCCAAAATAGAGAATCCTATGGATAAAGGAAAAGGGATAGAAATTGGGGAAAGTCCTAGGCAAGCAAGAATAGAAATTGGGGAAAGTTCTAGGCAAGCCGAGGAATTGCCATTACAGGAGGAATTGGATCGCATATTGGCAAGCTGTGATATCCATAGGCCTATCAGTAATAACCTCTTTCCTTATCCTGCTGAAACCCAACTTCCAATAAACTTGGAACCAGCCATCCCAGACCCTCTGATCCACACTCAACCTCTAGGAGAAGTGGATGAGTGGTGGACCAACGACTCGCAGTTTCACAACCTCCTTAATAACCCTTATACCTTTTTTCCTCAGTTCAAGCCATAACCTGTACCAAACCCACCAATGAGCAATGAAGACTTAGCTGAACTCCGCCATTTTGGTGAGGAGCTGGTGGATGCAGGGAACAGGATCCGGGAGGTGGGAGAACAGATCTCCTGGGAGTACGACGAGAGAGAACGTCACTTCTGAGATGCCAGCTGATGAGGAATAGTATGGTTGTGAGGCTGTGGTTGTATAATAACAATAGTAATAAAAATATAATCCTGTAAAATAATCTAAAATAAAACTTTTGTAAGATAACAGTGTGTACGGATGCATAATATAATATATAAAAAAATGGAAGTCGAGAAATCGACAATTTTGGCTATACGCGTATTATGAAATTGTGTGATTATTTGCATATAGCTATTATTTCTTTCATGCTAATAATTTATATATATATTAATTACCAGATGGAACACGCTAGTAATGAACCGGTTAATGAAGTTAACCAAGCTGAGCAAAACCAGGAAGATCAATTCATGACTAGGCAAGATATCGAGAATATCGTTGCTCAAGGAATAGCCAATGCCATTCCAGCAATCCTGGCTGCTGCTCGAAACTCAGTTAAACGTCAACAAATTATTCCTAGCAAACGTACTCATGAAGATAACTTTAGTAATAGGGTAAATGGAGGCGGTAATCATACTAACAACAATAATGATATACGGCAAGCCCCAATTCTCAAAAGAATGAAAGCTGCAACGCCTGGTTGCACTTACAAAGAATTCCTTGCCTGTAAACCTGTTGAGTTCGCGGGCAACGAAGGGGCGACTGCTGCACTGCGTTGGTTAGAGAAAACCGAGGCGGTGATTAAAATAAGTAAATGTGCAGAAGAAGACAAGGTCATGTATGCGTCACATCTTTTCAAAGAAGGGGCTCTAGAATGGTAGAATACGGTACTCCAAGCCAAAGGGAGCGATGTAGACTATGCTATAGGCTGGGAAGAATTTAAGCGACTGATGGGAATAAAATTCTGTCCCGAATATGAGAAGGAACAAATGGTAAACAAATTTCTGAACCACCGGATGGTGGGAGTAGATTGTCGAGAGTATACTTGGACATTCTTCGAGTATGCTAGAGTAGTACCTACGCTGGCTTCGCCAGAGCCGGTGCTTATTTCCCGCTACATTTGGGGATTGATTGGCGAAATCCGTAATATCATTAAAGCTGCGAGACCTCGCTCTATTGACGATGCGGTAGAATTAGCTAACACCCTAACTAACGAGCTAGTACGCACAAGAGAAGAAAACCAGAAGTAGGAAGTGGCCCAAAAGATTACCCAAGGATTCCGTGTGGGTAATCATGGTAATTTCAAGAGAAGAGGAACTGGGCAAACTTCCACCGTTCCATTCTGCAATGCCTGTAAAAGAAAGCATTTTGGAAGATGCAAAGGGTATTGCAATTTCTGCAAAATTCCAGGGCATCAAGAGGAAGATTGCAGGAAGAAGAAAGCAACGGTCTGCTATAACTGCGGAGAAGCTGGACATTTTAGGCCAGACTGCCCAAAATAGGTCAAACCAGCTGACAATAAAGCCAAACCTGCAGACGGAACTACCAAGAGGAACGCGAGAGCCTTCCAGTTAACTACTCAGGAAGCCGAGCTAATCCCTGACGTGATAGCTGGTACGTTCCTAGTCCACAACGTTTATGCAAAAGTATTATTTGACTCTGGTGCAAACCAAAGTTTTATAAATACTTCGTTCTGCCAAGCTCTTAATTTACCCTTAACCAACCTTAGGCAGATTTTTACAGTTGAAACGACAGATGGGAATTCTGTTAACATAGATAAGGTTTTGCGAGAAGGAAAGATAGAACTCTTAGGCCATAAATTTTCTGCAAATCTGTTACCTATGAAGTTAGCTGGATTCGATGTGGTGTTAGGAATGGATTGGTTAGTAGCCAACCATGCTCGAATTCTTTGTGATAAAAATGCCATAGAAATACATACACCCACAGGAGAGGTAATTTCAATTACAGGAGATAAACCATGAAAGCTACTGAAATTCATTTCTGTAATGAAGTTAGCCAGTTATTCAAGAAAACAAGAAGTAGTGTATATGATTTCAGTAATCATTAACACGAAAGATAAAGAACTTAAGGAAATTCCAGTAGTAGCAGAATTTCCAGATGTATTCCCAGAAGAACTCCCGGGATTACCACCCAATAGGGAAGTCGAATTTAGAATTCATCTAATTCCTGGAACTATACCGATAGCTAAGGCACCTTATCGATTAGCACCCACCGAAATGCTAGAAATGAAAAAGCAGTTAGATGAATTACTAAGCAAAGAATTCATACAACCTAGTTCATCCCCGTGGGGAGCTCCAGTGTTGTTTGTGAAAAAGAAAGATGGGTCAATGAGAATGTGTATCGATTATAGGGAATTGAATAAGGTTACAATTAAGAATCGATACCCATTACCTAGGATTGATGATCTTTTTGATCAACTTCAAGGAGCTAGATATTTTTCTAAGATCGATTTACGCTCCGGATACCATCAATTGAAGGTACAAGAAGAAGACATACCTAAAACTGCTTTCAGAACTAGGTATGGACACTACGAGTTTACAGTCATGTCCTTCGGACTAACAAATGCACCTGCAGCATTCATGGACATGATGAATAGAATCTGTAAACCGTACCTGGATAAATTTGTAATTGTCTTAATCGACGATATACTTATTTATTCCAAAAGCCAGGATGAGCATTGTCAGCACTTGCATGCACTCTTAACTTTGTTAAGAAAAGAAAAGCTTTACGCAAAATTCTCGAAGTGTGAATTTTGGCTACAGGAGGTGCAATTTTTAGGACACATGGTGAATCATGAAGGTATTCACGTAGATCCCTCCAAAATAAAAGCAATCACCAAATGGAAGGTTCCACAATCAGCTATGGAAATTAGAAGCTTCTTAGGGTTAGCCGGATACTATAGGCGATTTATTAAGGATTTTTCTAAAATAGTTGTGCCCTTAACTAAGCTAATCTGTAAAGCAGTTAAGTTTGAATGGGGACCTAGGCAAGAAGAGGCTTTTAGGATTTTAAAGCAAAAGTTAACAAATGCCCCAATTCTAGCCTTACCAGAAGGAACTGAAGATTTTGAAGTATATTGTGATGCTTTAAAACTAGGATTAGGATGTGTGCTAATGCAACGCAAGAAGGTAATTGCGTATGCCTCAAGGCAATTGAAAAAGCACGAGGAAAACTATACGACTCATAACTTAGACCATGTCGTCCTGATCAGTCAAAAACCCAATTAAACCTAGGTAGCTAGGGTAAGTCGGGTATCGTATCCACGAAGAGCTTGTGGTCAGTATCGCACGACCCGTTCGATATGTTAGACTATTTACAAATAATGTACAACGTGGTTATGAAGTTTGCTAATTTTATTTGTTCAATTGATTTGAAAGTAAATCGGAGTGAACCGACAATGGGTATTATCTAAAACACTTTTGATTAACTAAAATTGCAACTAAAATACTAACTAGAAAGTTGAAACAAGAAATGAGAATACGGATCACACCTGGTTCGATAATTGCAAGACCTAGGGTTCCTACATGTTTTAACTTGATTCAATTGCATATAGTGATTAACGGATTACTATCACAAAGCTTAGGTGCCAATTGCTATCGACGTTATAGACAACAGACCGTAATGCACTTCGTTGCCTCGGACATGTAAATCCTAACCTACGATAAGGCATAAGTGCACAAATTCATTTCGCAAAGTCATAACTTTATCATCGTTCGACAATTCACAAATTCAATTCAAATGCACGACAATTATCATAAGTTTCAAATACTAAACAATTTGTCACAAAACCAAATTAAAATACAAATGTATAAACCCTAGAAATCTTACAACATCTACACCGGGGTGAATCCGGAGAGACTATCCGCTCATTGTTGAATGGACGCGATCATAAGCTTGAGATAGTGATGAAGACATGATTGGTTTGGTTGGGTGCTTGATCGATGATGATGATTGATCGATCCTTGAGAGCCGGCTGCCAATAATTGGTAGGTTATGATGATGTTGGGCCGTGAGTTGGGAGCCCAAGTCTTAAAGATGGCTGCCTATTTTCGTGAATGAGCCCACCCCAAACAACTAATGATTGCCGCCACTAATTGATGGAATATAATAATAAAAGAAGTTCACGTGACTTCTCAATGTTGTCACCTCCAATCTTTGTGAATCACATTAATAATATAGTGATGATGAGAATTAATAAGCTTCACATGTGCACACAAACCCCAATGCCGTCAAGTCCCTGTGTGTATATCATGGATTTTAATGTTGTTGACTTCTTATTTTTTTTTTGAAAATTAAACTTCATTAAAAACACACCTCCGACCCAAACGGGCAAAATGCCAACAAACAAAAGACCCCCGACCCAAACGGGCAAAGGGCAACCAGATTACAACATATACATCGGGTATTTACACCACTCCTTCCAATTGATATATTTACAAGAAGATCTATTTTTCACCCAAGCATAACCCCTAGATTTAATCTCAGAGAAAATCTCTTGCGGGCTCCTCCTTAACTGTTTGAACACCAAATCGTTCCTAGCTTTCCAGATACACCAAACGGTAGTTATAACCAAACCGAGCATAATCTTTTTTGCTTTTTTCCCAAAGAGACTCAAATTATGGGTATCCAGTAAATCCTTGAAGGAGAAGGCGAAGATCGGAGGAATATTGCACCAAGCACTAATATACGACCAAACTCTGGAAGCTAACGAACATGCCGTGAACAAGTGATCCACCGATTCTTCATACTCGTCACAAAAAGGATACATAACAGACAGAACGTCCACATTCCTTCTTTTCAAGTTAACTTTTGTAGCAAGCCTGTCTAGATTACCTCTCCACGCCATTATGTTACATTTTATCGGAATCCATTTGCACCAATCAAATTTAGGAAGGCAGCTATTTCCCCTATCGTTTATACGCTCCTTTTTCACCGAACTGACCGAGAAACCATCCTGGTTGTCAACGTTCCATAACCAAGAATCCGAATCGTTGGACAGTCTCACCATCTTTAAGACTTCAGCACATTCCTGCCATTCCTTTAGCTCGGTATCCGTCTCGGGTTGTCTAACCCAGCTCCAAGAGTAGCCATCATTATCTTGCGTCATCTCAATTCTGTCTGCAACCCTGCAAGATTTAAACCTTTCCAAAACAAACAAATGTGGCCATCTTTCTAGGAAAGGAGAATCCCCAACCCAGGTGTCTAGCCAAAAACAAATATCGTTACCGTTCCCCACCTTACCCAATATCATCCTATTTAAGCCCTATTCCCTCCAAACCTCAAAACCTAAAATGGCGGCCTCAAAACAGAAGTCCACGTGACTTCTGATGATGATTTGATAATGGGTTTTGACCCATTAAATGTAGTCCAATGCTGCCTTTTTATTCTCCCCATGTGCTACCTGAACATCTACCAAATGATGTGATTTACTTGATTATGATTCCGTGTTTGTTCCGTTCTTCACTAAGCATTCTAATTTAACCGAATTAAGCGTTTAACCTGTACAATCACAAACACACGTAGTGAACATATTCCAAGCATATTATCATTTAGTGTTGGGATTGAACCCTATCAGAGGAACAGATAATTAAAGCCAAAACTGGATCAGAGCAGTGGAACCAGAATAAGCAGATGTTTACATACAAGTCTCTCCCCTTGAAAGTGATTTCACATCTACTGACCTCCTATCTGCTGATCGTACAAACTACTGACCTACAACTGCTGCTCAAGACCTGATGAAAGACCAAAGACCTGCTGATTCAATCTACTGCCTTGAGTCAAGCACTGCTGATCCGGACAAGTACTGCTGGGTTCACAGCAGTGGAAGGTTCCAGAAGCTGATGTAAAGTGTGTCTGTAATGTAATGTAATAGCAGTAGTTAACATAGCAGTGTTTGTATAGATCAGAGGTTAGAGTTTGTTAGGAGGTTAGATGTCACTTTCATGGTGACGTCAGCTAAGATGCTCAGTGGTTTGCAAGTGCCTATAAATAGTTCAGTACTTTGTACTGTTCTATTAGCTCTTTTGCATCATCGTCTTCTTTGCACGAACAAACAACTGAGCTCTGGCTGAGGGGGAGTTTGCATTCATTCATCAATCATTGTAATCGTTATTGAAATAAATTCAATCTTCCGATTCTTTGTGAAAAGATGTTTGATCAAAGTATTACTCTCGTTTGATTGTATGCAAAGTTTGTTTTCACCATAATTCCGCTGCACACTCATCCATTTTCCTTTTAATTACAAACACAAAATACAATCAGAAACAAACTCAGATCCAACAATTGGTATCAGAGCTTGGACAGTCAAATTTGATTTAACAATCATTTTGACATAAATAGTTCAGCTCATAACAGTTGATACTGATCGTTTGTTTGTTTGTTGAAAAACAGAGCAAGGATTAATCACCATTAAAGTTGATTTCTCAGTGTCTGTAAAACAACAAGAATGACGTCACAAACTTAGGATGATAAAAACAACATCGGCTCGCTTTTTAAACCACCTATGCTAAAAAGAAATGAGTACAACATCTGGCAGAGGAGGATGGGTCACATCCTCGCTCAACAAAGCACAGGTTGTTGGAGGTCTGTCGTCTTTGGTCCCCACGTTCCTACAGTGCCAAGCGCTGAAGATGCTAAAAAGTTCGTTCTAAAACCAGTTGAAAATTATACCGAAACCGACTATCAAAAGTTCGAACTAGATGCTAAAGCGTTTAGCATCATAGCATCAGCGCTGCCCAATGAGATATATGGTGGAATGTTACATTATAACAGTGCCAAAGAGTTATGGGACTCACTTAAGGAACAGTTTGGAGGGACTGAAGAAGTCATAGAAAACAATAGGGAAATCCTGAACCAACAGTACGAAACATTTTGCTATGTTAAAGGTGAATCACTAACGCAACAATTTGAGCGTTTCAGTTGTCTCATCAGTGAACTGAGGCTTGTTAACACCACTATTACAAACTCAACTCAAAATAGCAGGTTTCTCAGGTCACTGCCAGAAAAATGGGACACCATAGCTTTTGTCACCCGAAACTCACCTGAGTTCAAGGATCTGACCTTGACCCAACTTCACGGTCGACTCCTGACCCACGAAAGGGAGTTGAACCAGAAAAAGAGGTTGCAAGAGTCAGGAAAAGTTACTGATGATTACACTTTCGGTAACACTGCTCTTCTGGGTCAAGAAGAATCTGGGAGCAGTGGTAAGGATCAGGGTTTTGATCACTTCATTGACATAACTGCTGGTGCAAATTTTAACACCCCTGATCCTCACTCTGCAAGTTATGCATTCACTGCAAACGAAAACCAGATGTCAGACAATCTAAGCTTTGAACTCAATGATTTACAACATTTTGATCCCACTGACTTAGAAGAGATGGATATTCTACACCAGTTGGCTTTGCTCAGTGTTAGAACTAGCAAATTCTATAAAAGAACAGGGAGAAAATTCCCAGGACTTCATGGGAATTTGAGGGTTGGGTTGGATAAATCGAAAATCAAGTGTTACAAGTGCAATAGGTTAGGGCACTTTGCTAGGGAATGCAGAAGTCAAAATAATAGACCAATAGTTACTCATTCTAGCTCTAATCCTAGACCACAAAGTCAAAACACTGTGCACTACACCCAATACACCCCTGCAGCTCAAGTGAACACTGCTCACTATGCTGCTGCCCCTGTGCCTGTGCATTATGTCCAAACTACTGTCCCACAAATTCAGTACGTTCAAACCCCTGCTCCACAGGTACAAGTGCAACCTGTTGCACCTCAAACCACTGCTCCAGCAGCAGTACAACCAGATCAACAAAGTTTTTTCACTCAAGGGTTTGTTGACTGGAGCAGTATGCCTGAAGACCTTAGTGATGAAAATTTTGCACTCTATGCTTCTAATGATACTTCTCATAATGAATTTTGTTTGATGGCATTAGAGTCAATACAGGAGGGGGTTGAAACTGAAGAGGAACAACTGAGTATTGAAACAGTGGATGAGGTGACTGAAGCAGTGGTTACTGCTGTGGCTGGTGAACTACTGTTGGGAGAAAGTTCAGGTACCCTGATTGAACCACTGATAGATCCATGGTCCGAAGAGAACAAGGAAGAAAAGAAAGAAGAAAAAGCAGGTGAGAAAGAAGAAAGAGTTGAAGATGAAGAAAATCCTCAATGTGATTGTGCAATGATGGCTGCTGCCAAGGTATCACCTCAAGTTCTTGAAAAACTGTGTTCTGACAATTGCATTATTGCTTTTGCTAACATCAAAGAGGTGAACGAAAACCTTCGGGATAAAATCTTAACTGATGAAGTCAAATTTGAAAGATCTTTAAAAGAACTTAAAAACAAATTGGCTGAAAAGGAAAAGGAGATTAGCAGCATGAAAGAAGAGCAGAGCATAACCAAAACCCAACTCCAAACTATGGTAGAAAAATACCAAGTTTGCAAAAAGGAGTTAGAATCCACCCAGATCACATGTGAGAGATGGGTGGAATCATGCAAAGGGTATGAGGTTATGCTTGAAAAACAGATAAAAAGCAATGTGAAATTTGGGGTTGGTTATAGAAAACATGATGATGAAAACACTGCTTTTGGAAAATCTGTTCAAACCACTGATGTAACCACTGAGTTCATCCCCACAAACAAGAATAGCCAAGAAGTGAAAATCACTGACAAACTTGGTAACAAAATCACACTTGACAGACCAATGGGTCCCTCTACGTTTGAGGAGCTTGAAGATTATCAGTTTAAACCAAAATGGTCTGATGAGTGTGATATTCTTGAAAATTTCAAGCCAATGGACTTTACATCAACTGATGGTGTTAAAGCTCCAAAAGCTAAAGTCATATCTCTCAAGGACATCCCAGCAGTAGTTAAAACCTCTGCTGCAAAGGAGTCTGAAAAGAGAAAGAAGAAAGAAAAAATTGATAACTTGTTTTGTGAATTCTGTGAGAAAAGGAATCATCTAACAAAAGACTGTTTCCACTTAAAAGCTTATGATTTAAACAGAACAAGTGTCATTGTTTCAGCTGAAAGTTGCATTGTTTGTGGAAAAACAAACCACAAAACTCAAGCATGTGTGTATCTCAAAAACTTTGATGTGAAAAAGAATGAGTACATTGCTAAAACATCCTTGAGTCCATCATCATCATCTGTCAAATTCACCAAGAAACAACCACTGTTTGTGCCAGTTCAAACAGCTGTCACAAAACAGCTGAACCAAACATCTGTCAAAAGAGATGTTCAGGTTACTGATGCACCCCCTGCTAATCAATTCAGAAAAGGAAAGGAAAAACAGTCTTACCAAAGGATTCCACACGTTTATGAGGCCTACAAAAGGCCCTCTAAACCCAGAGTGAACAGGCATCCTTTTGGTTACCAGCAGGTGATTGGTCAGACCCACAACAGTGGTTAGAGAAACACTGTCCTAAAACAGTCCAAACCCCTGACCTAACCACTGTCCATCATTCTGCATCCATCCCAGACACTGTTGAGACCCCATCCAAAGCCCTGCTGGCTTTGGAGACCCTAATGAACTAATCCTTTTACTTCATGTGCAGGGAGCTTCAGCATGCTTTGATAGTCTTTGGTACGTAGATAGTGGAGGCTCCAGGCACATGACAGGATGTAAAGCCCTCCTCAAAGACTTTAAGATCCATGGAGGGGGTGATATATCCTTTGGGAATAATAGTAAAGGGAAAGTTCTGGGGTCTGGTACAGTGCAATCTGGAAATGTAAAATTTGAAAATGTCAATCTGATAGACAATCTAAAATTCAACCTTCTGAGTGTATCACAAATGAGTGACAAAGGGTTTGGGTCATTCTTCACAAAAGATTGTTGTAGGATTGTTGGACCAGAAATGGTCAAAAAGATTGAAGCAATAATCAAAACTGGTCAAACTAAACTTGTTGCTCAAAGAAGTGGCAATGTTTATGTTGTTGACATGTCAAAAGAGTGTCCCAGAGCTGATGCATGTTTGTTCTCAGCTGCCTCTAACAAAGAGACAGAACTTTGGCACAGAAGGCTGGGGCACACAAATCTTAAGACAATCACTGAAATTTCTAAAAATGGTTTGGTGAGAGGTCTACCACAAAAATTGTTTTCATGTCTTGAACATTGCATTTCCTGTTTAAAAGGAAAACAGCATAAAAGTTCTTATAAGTCCATTGAAGAGTCCAAAACAACCCAGTGTTTGCAAATGTTACACATGGATTTGTTTAGCCCAGTTCAAGTCATGAGCCTCAAGAAGAAAAGATATTGTTTGGTTATTGTTGATGACTTTTCTAGGTTTACATGGACTTTCTTTCTGCACTCAAAAGATGAAACTGCAGGTATTTTGCAAGACTTTGTGACACAGGTTGAAAAGCAATTTGACCTTCCAGTGAAAAGCTTCAGGTGTGACAATGGCACAGAATTTAAAAATAAGGAGTTGGATTCCTTCTGTGTGAAGAAAGGGATTGTAAGGCAGTACAGCATCCCTAGAACACCAGAGCAGAATGGGGTAGTTGAAAGAAAGAACAGAACTCTGATTGAGGCTGCCAGAACCATGCTTGCTGATTCAGGTTTGCCATTAACTTTCTGGGCAGAGGCAGTAAACACTGCTTGCTATGTCCAGAACAGAGTTCTAATAAACCCTAGGCACAAAAAGACTGCTTATGAAATTCTGTATAAAATCAAACCACTGATCTCATATTTCAAGGTGTTTGGCTGCCCATGCTTTATTTTGAACCTAAAAGATTCAATTTCAAAATTTGCAGCCAAAATTGATTGTGGTTATCATTTGGGATACTCAACCACTGCCAAGGCCTACAAAGTGTTCAATACACGGACCAAGGCAGTGGAGGAGACTTTGAATGCAAAGTTCAATGAACTTTCATCAATGAAAATCCCAGCAAATCCTGCAGATCTGTTTGATCTTGAAAAATTTACTTTTGAAAATACTGCTGTCAAGACTAACAGTGCAGGTCTATCAGAGGATACAACACCAGACTATGGGTATGAAATCATCATCCCTCAAAGGTCTGCCACAAAGGGAAAATCATCAGCTGTTCAAAACAGTTGTCAAAGCTCAACCACTGCTACCTCAACAGTTGTTGACCAAAGTAGCCCATCAATCACTGCTTCCACATCCTCAAACACAGCTGACAAAAGTCCTCAAACAGTGGATAAAAGTCAGCAGTTGTCCACTTCATTACCTCCTATTCCACCACCTTTTGAAGCCACTGCTGGATCATCAAAGTCCCTAGCAGTGGTTAGCTCAGATGATACACATTTGCAGCCTTCACAAACCAATGCCATCATACCATACCAAGGAGATTTAATCTTCTTGAGATCTCATCCACCTGATCAAATCATTGGCAACATAAATGAAGGGGTGTTCACAAGAAGCCAAACCCAAAACATTTG
>JARYGA010053211.1:0-23080 GCA_030545235.1 Helianthus tuberosus | reverse complement strand
TGATTTTTCTAAAAATATTTCTTTTGTATTTTTCTTGTTACAAACATGTTTCTAGTCTTGTTTAAACATTAAAAATATGATTAGTTTACTTAGAAACCATGACTTTGTAAATCTCATAAATAAACTTGGTTTCTTGAGAAAATTATTTTTGTAATCATCTATTTACAAGATTTGTATTTTTTTTAAATCATCTTTACATATGAAAACCAATTTCATCATTCAAGTTCATGAAGACATAAAGCATGATGATCTTGGTCTTTCACAAGATCACCACCTTAACTTACTAGATCATGTGTTTAATCACAATCTAGTAGGTATCTTATGATGTCTAACATCACTAACACAAATAATCAATCATCAAGAAGCAAATCAACATGTATTCTTATGTATTAAGCTTATGTTAAAGTATCATGATCATGTTCTTTAGTGTTCTTCAAGATTAACAATGTTCATCATCTTTTAACAACCTAAATATGAAATAACAAGGGATTATAAGGGTCTTACTACTAGCACAAGGCTAGGGAAGAACACAAGAGGTTGAAGATAACAAATGGGTTGGATAAAAGCGAATGGAAGAGGTCCTTCAAGATCCACAAGCTCCAAACCTCCTTAGACACCTTCTAGCACCTTGTGATAACTTGGGATTGTATGAGAATTGGATGAAGATGGTGGTGGTGTTGTGGGTTGATCTCGGCCGAAAACAAGAGATGGAGAGGAGGTGAGTTGGTGTGTGTAGTGTGTGAGAGAATGATAGCCTTAGTCCATCATATAACCACCTAGTTCTTTTATCCAAAGGGTCTTATGTTCCTTAAGTACAATGCATATCAAAGATCATGATCTTAAGGGATCTTATAATATCTAATAAGATTAAGAGGATCAAGGTGGTGGGGCCACCTTGTAACCGTCCCAACAAGGGGGGGGGGGGTCTTGGTTGTGGTTTAATGGTATGCTATGCATATTAGTTAGATTTCAAGTGTAATGTCTAGGTGTTATGCATATATGGTGTTATATAGTGTGTTAGGGTGTTCGGGGATCATAACTAGCTCAGAATTAATAAAACAATGCTTCTAGTATAATTTTGGTGTTTCAGGTAGTGTCCGGTTGTTTGGTTAGATACCGGTTCGTTAAAGTGTCAAATTACTCCGTTTAGTGATCTTTAAGTACCCTTTTTTGACACTTTTAATTCCCGACACTTAGGAAGGTATTCTGGATAATAAAACATGAATTCTGCATGATATTTATGTGTTAAAAAAGCTGATTATAGATGATTTATTGCTGATTTGTGCAGAATTCTACATTTAAGGTGCGTTTCGGGTGCTTTTTAGAGCATATTCTAGCTTCCGGAAAGTCTATATGTTAACCCTTGTATCCATACTTGGGTTTTAATGTATTTTAGAAGTTGGACCTACTCCTAGGCCCCAATTCTATTGTCTGACTGCTTTCCGCAGAATTGCTGACACAATGTGTCTTACCGGTGAGTTTACTAGTCTTTCTGACGCAACGCTAATCATTAATGCATAAAGCCATACTTGAAGTATAAAATGTGCATGAATTCACCTGTATAGCATGAAATTAGACTATGTTGACATTTAAGCACATAATTGCAGATATTTAATAATAATTAGACTGTACGAAAATTACTTGTTTTGTGCCAGTTGTCACATGTAATATGAAAAACGAAATACAATACATGAACTAAAATTTGAAGTGTGTTTCTAGTCGTCTTTGTAGATTTCTTTCAACGTGACATCATCAAGATCCTGCAATACATATTAAAGTACATGTCAACTGTAACACCCAATTTTCTTGAAGTTAAAGTACAAGTCAATGGAAGAAAAATGTAAGACCCTTAGTGCAATTATACGATTATTATATAAATTTCGACTATAATAGTGTATTTACGGTTAACCATACACTAAAAATATAGGTTCTTCAAAACATCTTAAGAAATAAAACATTTCCACATTTTATAAAACATTCGCCGTTTAAAACGTGACGACGGATCATTTCATGAAAGCTTTGTTCTTTATGTGTTCGGTTCTTCGTTGAGCTTGATCGTCCTCCGGTAACTCAATTAGTACCTACATTTCATAAAACATGAAATGAGTTAGTCATATAGCGCTTAAAACGTGTCTAAACGAGTTCGCAGCTGCATTTTAACAACCAGCACACTTTTGCAGTCATTTAGGTTGGTCGCGGGGCGCAACCGAGATGGGTCTTAGCCTCCACGGGCCGCGAGGCTCTAGTTTAACCCCTTTCTAAAGAATGTTCACCCATCAGTAGGAATGTTCTTTAAATAGTAGTAGTTTCACTGTACAGTAGGAGTGTTCACTGAACAGTAGGGGTTTCTACTGAATACTAGGAGTTTTCACTATACAGTAGGATTTTTCACTATACAGTAGGAGTTTTTCAAATTATTCGACCCGTTTATGCATTTATCAAACAAACAAGTTTGTTTGACCCTAATTTCTCATGAACCTTATAATTTCAATGTTGGCTATCATACTAGGTTCAAATCTCGGGTTTATGTACCTTCTTAAACCCGTTTTTACTTAAATGCTTATTTTGACCCGTTAAGGGTATGTAAGCATTTTCCGCATAATTCATGCTCATTCGCTTTTAGCATCTTATTTCCACATTATTTATCAGTTGATCTTCCACCACAACTATATGTGTGGTGGATTTAGTGTGGAAGTCTATATATTCCGAGTTTTACCCCTCGGATTATCATTTTACGTCAAAGACTCCTATAGAATCATTTGACCATTATTTTACATCTTTCGCTTGTTATACTTATTCAAAGTATTTATTTCATTGTATAACTCTTTTCCGAACCACCTTTAAGGGTCGTTCACTCGATTTAGCTTACAAGGGCATTTTGGCCCATTTCCACCTTTCATTAAAATAAAGGACTTCTAAACGCATTCTCGACCCAAAATCCCTCTTTTAAACTATGATTTTGATTTGAAAAGTCATTATGTTGTCAAAACAAAATGACCATCATATGAATCATTCGGTTTACTTATTAAAGTAACCAGATGTCTATTTGACTTCATTTAACTCTCAATGAACCTCTAGTTTCAAATTGAGTAGTTAACCTATTATACATACCTGGCTCGGATCAATATATTGACCCGTTTCGAAACCTTGCATTAATAGCCGCTAAGTAATAGCGATGTAAATATCCATTTGATATTTATTTCTATAATCATACAACTCGACAAACCATTAGTCGATATTGTCAAAAGGGTGAAAAATTCACCTTTTGACCCGTTTGGTCTAAATGACCGTATATCTTTGCGAGATGGATTTATTATTATCTCGTCTACATGACTCGCACTGGTTTACACCGTACGGTCAATTTACTTACAAACAAATTTCTTAACTCTTTTGACCCATTATGATTTATGCTATAAAGTGTCTTTCAAAACTAACGGTTCTAGTCAATGAGTGACCGAATTACCGTTTTACCCTTATTATTTGCATTGGTTTACCTTATAAGGTAATCATTCAAAACTCGTTATCTTTTAGTCATTTCATGACTAAATAACCGTATTAGCTCTTTTAACCATTAAACATGGTTTATTATCATTGTCTTTTGTTCCGAACCGCACATGTCGTGTCGGAACATCATAATTCAAACAAGACTTTATATTATTCGTAACCTATAAAACCAATAGGTATTTAATACAAAGAGTGTAAGCTGTACTTACCTAGCATCCAGATTATGCGTTTCCTTCATTCTTGATTTGTTTGACCCGCTTCCTTCCCAAGCTTTCACCTAGCTTGTTACTATTATTGTAATTTGCAAGATGGTTAGATTAGTCATAATCATTTACAACTATTCCATCCTACGATTCTTATGTCGAAATTATCATTCAATCATATAAAAGGTCATTTTAACTTTAAAAAGTCAAACTGCCTATTGACAAAAGTAATTACACGATGTAGCTTAACTACTTGTTTTATTACTTTTCCTTTATACGGTAAGCATCCTTATTAGGCTACCATTTTAACTACTTATGAATTCAAGTTATTGTAATCGAATTTCATTCAATTAACACATGATGATATCAAACATCATTTTAATCATAATATATCATCATTTTCATTTTATCACACTAACCCAATTTCCTTACAAGTATGATCATGTACTCAAACACCCCATTTGTTCAAGTATTTCCTGATTACTATCAGATATGATGATTCTAATCATAATTATATCATCAAATTCATCATATGATTAATACCGACTTATCCTAGTGTGGTATATCATCAAATCATTCAAATTATAGCATCATATGTATAATTTTTACTTAGGGTTTAGTTCCTAAACAAGTATATATCACTAATTCAATCATAGCTTCACTAATTCATTCATAATTCGCGATTATGATGATTATCCAAATTTCACAACTTCACAAATTATCAAAATTTGACATACCTTATGATCCCCTAGCTTGGGTGATCATTAATTCACGTTCAATTGTGAATTTAAGCTTCGATTGAGCCTTTAATTTGATGATATTGTTGAAAGTTAGGGTTTTGAACCTCCTCGGAAGCTTCTGGTCGAACAGAACTCCTAGAACACACACTTAATGTGTGTTTTAGGTTTTTTTTTTAAATTCTTTTATAATTAGAATTTCAAGTTTATCCACTTTGGCCCCTCTTGTTTGGTTAATTTATTAAGTAGGCCATAACCCACTTAATTTCTAACAATTATTCCCACTTATTAACTAGGTTAAACATTCCTAGTTAAATTAGTGGGCTCGGGGAATTCATGACTAATTTATTTTAAGCCCCGTTAACTCGGGCTTCTATAAACTTTATTTTCTCAAAAGCATTCTTTTCCATTTGTATTAAATATTAGATTTAGTTATATAAATCCTAATATTTCCGGGTTAATTTTACCACTAACGGTACTTTACCCGTCTTTTAAATATTAACGTGGTTTGATTACCAAACCCGTTTTCGGGGTGTTACAAAAAATTGCTAATTCGATCTGTCATTCCTTGCTTAATTATTACTTGTACTTTCGAACCTCGTTAATCGATACTTTAATTTATGTTATTTTAGTTGTATTATGTGGAGTAACAATGCAATAAACGCAGTTTAAAAGCTAATCTACTTAACGCTAATCTCATCGCAATCGGATCGCAACTTGAATCGCAGTTCTGGATATTGTTTTACGTGTGTGTGCTATTACGTGTTACTTGTGCTTGTTTATTATATGTTTTGAGGTGATTAATCGCAACGCAACCTCATCGCGAACTGGAAATGCAAGTTTACTTATGTTATTGTATGTTAGTTATGTTATTTGTGTAACTATTATTTAAAACTATCGCATCGCTTATTCAACACCCACTTTAACGCATCACAACGCTCAACGCATGAAATGAAAAGTCGGAAACCAACTCGCTGAAGCCCTTTGATCGAATGACCCTTCGATCGAATGGTCATCCGACCCACTAACCTACACCGCCTTTCTCCTCCTTCCCCTATAAATATCCACCTGTCACATCACTGTTCACGTGATGTGACAGCTCTCCTTCGACCCTTCGCATTCTTAGCACTTTTCTCTCGATTCCTCGCGATTCTTGTAAGTTTTCATCTCAAACCTTGTACTTCCTTGATCTACACACACTCTCTCCTCGATTTCACCCACAAATCTCAACTTTTCACCATGAAATCCGTGGATTTGGGCTGTTCTAGGATGATGTCATCATGGGTTCTCATGAACACCAAAATGACCTCATTCCACCATGAACAACTCAGATGCAAAGGATTTCTACAATGTTTAAACACTGATTTCTCTTAAAACTAAACATTTTCCAACTAATTTCCACTTTTCTTCTATGTCCTTAACTTTTCACCCAAAAACCGATAGAATCTGACCTCGTTCAGGCCTTCTACTCATGCTCTAGTGAACTGCCGGTCTGAGAACCGATTTCTATCGACGAGATGACTGACTTAACGGGTTGAACATGAATTCCGTCAAGAACAGCTACTGATCAGACATGGGTGATTCCCATCTGATCGGATGACTTAGACTTGATGGGGTTTCCGTTGTTTGACACGTAGTCAGACCGTCTCGGTCCAAACGCAAAACTTTCTAAACTTAGTAAAATCTACAAGATTTCAAAATGAACAGGTTACCAAATGGATTGTCGTCCGATCGGATCACCATCCGATCGAACAACAATCCGAACTGATGACTCGAGAATATCAATACTTGAACGTTTTGCAAGCTTCAAAGAATATCAGTTCCAAACGAATAGCCATCCGATCGGACGACCATCCGAACGAATGACTATCCTACCAATGGACTGGGGTCTTTAAAACATCTCCCCTGAACGGATCGCCATCCGAGCGAACGGCCCTCGGTCCGGATGACCGTTCGACCGGGCGACCTGATAGGAAGAGATACTTCTCTCTTTTTAAAATGCTACAATGAAAACTTTAAAGTCACATCATACACAAACACATCCATCTCAGACGGATAACCCTCCGACTGAAGGATGACTATCCGTTCGGAAGGTCATCCGATCGGATCACTATCCGTCCCACATCTCACCAACATGCTATTTAATGCTCTGTTCATCGCTTATGCTATCGTTCTGTAATCAGGCTAACTCTCCAGCGCTCCCTTCAATCCAAACTGTGTTTATTCATTAACAAGGATCTATGAGTATACTCGAACCCTTTTTGCTTTACGCACTTTTGGGTGTTACATACGTTACTTATATCAAATCACATCGACCACACAACGCAAACACTTTTTATACGCTAACCATCTCTGCATGTTATACATATTATTCGATGAATGCTTGTATGTTATGTTTACACAGTGATTGTTGCCTAACACCTTAGCAACGATAGTACTATAGTTTGGACTCTCAGCACCTGTTGTGGACAGGGTTGTTAAGGGTTTTACTTCACGTGTCACGGTGGTGATATGTGTTGCGCATTCTATAACTCACAGTCATATCTGCGCATATTTCATTGTCGATAACTTGCTAGCTTCACTATTCAACATGTTACATGTTGGTTATGCGCAAATCGCTTTCGCTACTATTATACTATTAAACGAGTATGCTCACCTTTACACTATGTGTATTGACCTATTTTAACATATGTGACAAGTGTTTAGGATGCTTCTATTTGCTGGATGTCATGGAATCAAGTTTAGGTGATCTAGAAACAAACTAAATAATTTATGAGTTGTCGAAACAGTTTTTATCTGTCTTTGAGAATAATATGTCTGTAATAACTATGTGACTTTATATGTTACGGTATGGGACGTAATGATTAAATATTTGGTAATTATAGTTGTTATGGAATCTCTTGGATAATCAGTTTCGCTCAGTGCCGCGCCCCGATGATTCCGTCATCGGTTGGGGTGTGACAGATTGGTATCACAACCATAACTATGGGGAATTAGGCAAGACTCCACCTAGTCCGGGACGATGTCTTAGAAACGACCTAGTCTATAGTCTAAGTACCCACAGACCGCCTTGTGCGAGCCCAGTAGGGGTTCCGCGCGAGCATTTCTCTGTTATCTTCTCGATCTCATCCTTGCGTGAACACCGCATATTACAGCTTCACGCACACCAGCCTTTCCTAAGGCTGGAGCATTATCACTTTGCCTTTCCTAAGGAAAGCACACCACACACTATTTCGAAAATGAATGAGTGATTAGATCAAGACTAGGTGTGAAAACCGCAAACTCTCGATTGGATCGCTTGTTCGATGCGCATTTTTACTATAAACACGAGAATTTGCATTGAATCAGGAGTGAAATCCATACTTCGACGCAGTTCTCCCTCTTTATCCCGTGATTTTATCACAACAAACAGGAATGCAATTGTTAAGTTAGGGGTGAAACCCGAACCTTGATGACTTGTTCCGTTCTTTATGATGGTTTTTACAAAACTCTCACCAAAGTCTCGATGGATTCCAACGACTCGAGTCACGGGAATAACCGAAAGGATGCGTGCCATTCACCATATGTCGGGAAAGAGCACAGTCTATTAGGCCAAAACGTGTACTTGAAGTCCTTGAGAATAGTCGAATCACTTTGGGTAGTTAATGTCTACACTCCCAAGACAATCTATTTTCGATCGCTGATTTTTATGTGTTTCGATTATGAGTTCGCCGCCGCTGACTCTGTGATTTACCGCTTTTATGTGCAATTCTATGTGTTTTATGTGGTTTTACATGTTCATGTGTTTCTATTTTTGGAGATTATACGCTTTTCGTTGTTCGCTTTGATAAACATACACAACTCGCAGTGCACAGTTATCTCAACACGTTAACAAATCGCTTGCTATGTTACTCGCTTACGCTATGCTACTCGCTGTGTACTCGCTACTCGTGCCTAAAGTTTGCGAGCGCCGAAACTTGAATGATAGGTGAATACGTGCAATATATGTAGGTAAATACGTGCAAAATATAGTT
This sequence comes from Helianthus tuberosus, assembly GCA_030545235.1. Taxonomy (NCBI): domain Eukaryota; kingdom Viridiplantae; phylum Streptophyta; class Magnoliopsida; order Asterales; family Asteraceae; genus Helianthus; species Helianthus tuberosus. Next base: position 14,623 of record JARYGA010053211.1, on the reverse strand, counting down.
GATTATGTGCTTCTGTGCTCTACGTGCTTATGTGCCTATGTGTTTACGTTCCAATGTGGTTTATGTGCCTACTTGATTATGTGCTGACGTATAGACGTGTTCCTGTGCTTTATATAAAGTAGCTTATGAGCAGCGCGGTAGACTATACTAGATTTAATCGACTTGTGTCTGAGTCCTATGGCGATGTCTGTTGCAGCCAATGTCGTCATTTGGATCGCATACCTCTCGCGCCGCTCGCAGAAATCACGCTGACAAGCGTATCGCTTCACTTGTCGTAAAACAGATGGCTAAGGTCATTCCGCAAATTGTCAGTGAGCTTAATGAAAACGCTAGCAAGTCCTCTGAGGAATCTAGGACCGACTCTCCAAAGGGAACTTTCAGCTTCAAGCAGTTTAAGGCCTGTGGCCCCAAAGACTTCACAGGCGAAGACGGACCAAGCGCTATGTTTAAATGGTCCGACTCAATTGAAGTCATGCTACGCTAGAGTGGATGTCCTGATCACCTATGCACTGTCAACGCAACTGGAGTTTTCCAGTCCAGGGCTCTGGATTGGTGGATCGCCGAAAGGAACAGGCGTGGGAACGACGTAGCCTATGGGCTTACTTGGGATGAGTTGAAAGAATTGATGATGAAAGAGTTCTACCCACCCCATGAGCTCCAGAAGCTGGAAAACGAATTTTGGAACATCAAGCAAGATGGTGGCGACAACGCCGGTCTAACTACCCGCTTCAAGCAGCTAAGTATCATTTGTCCCAGCCAGGTGGCAACACTTGAGATGACGATCAAGAAATACATCCGTGCCTTACCAGATTGTGTTGCTGACTTCGTGCAAGCCACGAAGACGACAACAATCGAAGAGACGTATCTACTCGTTGCCGAGATTAATGACAAGCGAGTTTTGGCTGGTTACTTCAAGAATACCACCAAAGGTCTCCATCAAGCCACTGCTTCTCCCACCGCTGAAACCGCCGCACCGCAAGCTTCCAAGTCTTCACGTCGCAAACTCAAGAACAACAACAAAAAGAACTGCGTAGTAACCACCGCTCCACTCCAAGTTGTCCCTGCTAAACCGCAACCCCAGAACCGCCAAGTAGTGGCACTAGTGACCAATGCACCGCCAGCTAAGCGTGCATATACTGGTCCGCACCCACTATGCCTTACCTGCACTTATCATCATCCTGTTGGGATTGCATGCCGATTTTGTGTTCACTACAACCTGTACAGCCACTTTACTGCCAACTGCCGTACTGGTCCCTGTCAAGCTCAAGCTCTTGCACTGCCAGCTCCTCTTCCTTCTCCCCAGGGCCAACAAGCAGCTCCTGCTCATGCAAGAGCCTGCTTTGCATGTGGTGATCCCAACCACTTTGCAAATATCTGCCCAAACAGAGTGGTGAAGCAAGAGCCACAGCAACTACCAGCGCAACAACATCAGCAGCAACAACAGCCACAGCAGCAGCAACAACAGCCAGCAGCCCGCGGACGTGCATTCAACATCAACGCCCGCCAGGCGCAAACAGACAACAATGTGGTTAATGGTACGTTCCTTGTCAACGGTATATATGCTTCGTGTTTATTTGATACTGGAGCCGATAACTGTTTTGTATCGTTAGAATTTGAAAAGCTCCTAAACCGTCAACGCGCTAACCTCCCTTCGACGTAGAAGTTGCCACTGGAAGAACCGTCACTGTTAATTTCGTTCTACGTGATTGTATGCTTGAACTCAACAATCACGTCTTTCCTATCGACCTTATTCCGATGCAGCTTGGTAGTTTTGATATCATAGCAGGCATGGATTTTCTTCGCGAAAATTGTGCTGAAGTCGTTTGCTTTGACAAAATGATTCGTTTCTCGCTCGCTAACGCTGATCAACTCTGTGTCTATGGCAAAGTCTCATCGAAGGGCCTCAAACTAATGTCGTGCATACAAGCGAGCAAGTATCTCTGCAAGGAATACAAAGCTTTCTTGGCGCACATCATAGTAGCAGAGGTAAAGGAAAGGAAGGAAATGGATAAGGTGCCTATGGTTCGTGATTTTCCTAACGTCTTTCATGATGATTTACCTGGTTTACCCCCGAGTCGTGATATTGATTTCCATATCGACCTCATTCCTGGAGCAAATCCCCTTGCTAAAGCTCCCTATCACCTCGCCCCGTCTGAAATGCGCGAACTCTCGAGTCAACTCCAGGAATTGCTTGACAAAGCCTTTATTCACCCTAGCACCTCTCCTTGGGGCGCACCTGTCCTTTTCGTCAAAAAGAAGGACGGATCGTTCCGGATGTGCATCGATTATAGGGAATTGAATAAGCTGACTATCAAGAATCGCTATCCCCTGTCCCGAATCGATGATTTGTTTGATCAATTGCAAGGTACTACGTGTTTCTCGAAGATCGATTTATGCTCAGGCTATCACCCGTTACGAATCCAGGAGGAAGATATACCCAAAACTGCTTTTCGAACCCGATACGGGCATTATGAATTCGTCGTAATGCCCTTAGGTTTAACCAACGCACCTGCGGTTTTCATGGCTTTGATGAATCGCGTGCGTAAACCATTTCTCAACCGCTTCGTCATCATGTTTATCGATGATATCCTTATCTATTCGAAGACGAAAGCCGAACACACGCAGCATCTACATTTGGTTCTCGAGTTGCTCCAAGGGAATCGACTCTATGCCAAGTTCTCCAAGTGTGAATTTTGGCTAAAGGAGGTTCAATTCCTCGGTCACATCATCGATAGTTGATGCGTGTCAGTGTGCATATAATTTATAGTTATATTTTTAGCACTTTTTACACGTTAGTCAAGTTTTAAATTTATAAAACACGATATTTTACTAACACCAAACACACATATGGGCAAGCGCACCCATCGTGAGCGTAGTATAGTGTTGGTAAGATACCGAGGTCGTCCAAGGACACAAGAGCTTTTAATACCGGTTTATCCTCAACGTCTAATCAAATCAAAAGTTTAGAAAAATGTTTTAAACTAGAAAATAAAAACTAAAAATGCTGAAAATAAAAATAAAAATAAAACAGATAGACAAGTTGAATCACTTGGATTCGACTCGTGTTTAGTGTAACCTTTGATTATTTCCGCACTTTTGCACTTTTTAAGAGACTATCTTAGTTATTGTAGTAGGCCCCTCTTTTGAAGGTGACGTTACCCTCAACCCAGTAGTTTGAGTCAGCAAGGATACAATCCTAAAGGGTTGGATTATTGAAAGATAATTAATTAAGTTATTAATGTGTAATGTGGTAGGCCCCTCTTTTGAAGGTGAAGTTACCCTCGGCTAAGTAGTCTGAGTCAGCAGGGATACAGTCCTAAATAGCCGGGTTAAAGTTTTAATAGTAGTTTACATATGAGGGGATCAAGGAGTTCGGACCCCCGCCATCCAATACCAGTGGGTATTGAAGGAGGTCCTACTAAAGTTGACCCAGGTCCTTGCAGGATCTATACACTGAACAAGGCAAGACTCTTACCAAACCATTCCCTTAACTCCCGACCAGGTAGCCAACATATCTCCATATAGACCGTGGAGATATGATTGGTGTAAATCTTTTATTTTATATAGACAGTAAAATAACGCCAAGACACCACTGTAGGTTCGTTTTTCGACCTAAATGAGTCGATCCGAAGAGTTCTAATCCAAACCAAAGGCGAAATACAATAATTCGGACTTGATTACAACTTGTCTAACACATAGATTCACTTTAATTGTCTTGTATATTGATTTGAAAGCTTTACAGACCACTTAACACTTCGGCAGCACCTCTGCTCCGGAATCAGCAACATTACAAATGAAAGACACAAGTCACCTATATATAGTTGTACCACTTCGCATGAAACAACCAATCTCCAGTTTGTACGAACTGGTAAACCCAGTTCGCATGAACTGGTCAGTTCGTGTGAACTGGTTAGTTCGTGTGAACTGGCTGATTCATGACTTTTTCCCGTTTTCTTCGTACAACATGACTCGTTCTATCAATTCTATTACAAGACTCGATACAAGACGAAGTCGACAGACATATGCACCAACAGACTCCCCATTGGATGTTGACAAAGTCTTCGGTGTCGAGTCTTCAGTATGACGTGTCTTCAGTCTTGATCAGTCTTCTTGCTCTCTCCAAAGTATTTAACACTCTAAGCATCTTTCAATCTCTATCTTTCTTCTATCTCTTGCTCATCAGCAGCAGCTTCTATCTCGTTTGCTAACAGACTCCCCCTTAAGTTGTTCCAGGATCGTACCCTGGCTCAAACTCTTCTCAGGCTTAGACACTGGGATCTGCACAAATCTCTACCCAACAATAAATTTCACAATTTTTAAGATTTAACAAATTTAGAAACCACTGGTAGATATCATGAAACATTTTTCAAATAAACCACTTGTATTCAAAACACTCAAATTTTACATTTATAATCTCTGATGACCACTTGTAAGAATACCATTTTTTTAATCAAATATAACTTTCAAAACAAACTCTCCCAAACCTGTTGTTCATCATGTTTAGCACTCGGAATTTTGAAAATCAGCTTTCCAGCATCAGTTGTCAAAAATAAGATGAAACAAGATCTTTTTGATTTTTCAAAAATTTTATACTAAAACACATTCTTTTTGGATTTTTTTTTAAAGAAAAGCAGTAAAGAAATATTTACAGACAATATTTTTGTGAGTTTGTGTAAGAGGATCATATCAGTTTATGAGACAAATCACTAGCACCGTTGAGCTTTAAACACTTTAAGTTCTAAACGATTCACTTAGATTGTCAGTATACTGATCCACTTAAATTTTCACACAAAGTTCAATTGATTCGAGATACGAGATTAGTGTTTTAAGGGACTTAACTTATTCGCGTGTCCCACCTCAGAATATACTCCCATATCCAGACTCCTATATTCAGTCTTACAGGTGAATGTACACTAATGATATCTGTAAGGGGTGAATGCAAGGCCATGAGAGCTCAGGCAATTGCTTCCGCAAAATTAGAGAGATGATGGCTCGACTTTAGGTGTGTTCCCTTTAGAGAATCTTTTCTTCAACAACACATGATTAGCATTTTTCAATGTTTCATCATTTTTTATGCTGAGGGTGGGCTTTAAGATTAAAGCAATGCAAAGTATTATACGAGGACTAGGCTATTGCTCCCGCAAAATCAGAAGTCCTGGTATAATACCCCAGATATCATCACGCACAAAGACCTAGTATGTCAGAAATAGAAAGCCCTTCAAACAAGATTTCGGGGGTTACCCATATATCCGAGAGATGTTCCCCACGAGATAAGTAAGTAATGATATTTAGGTTTATATCTCGAAAACAATCTACTAAGCGTGCGAAAACCTACTGGCATATCATCAGTGAGACCGTTTATCACATTTTAACTTTCCATTTCTTTAGCATGATGTAATTGTCCACTGATGTACTATCCAGAGTTACGAGCAGAATGTTTCTGCATGTTTTTTATAACTTTTAGCGATCGCACGGTCGTGCCAATAAAGTGCACGACCGTTCACTTTTTGAATCACTGGAGTTACTGTTCACCATACAGCATGACATCATCAGATCTTGACCAGTCTTCGATCTCGCACGACCGTTCCTCAGGCGGCACGAGCGTGCATCGCCGGGTTAGGGTGACACGAGCTCTTGAACGGGCAGTGCATATCCGGGGTTGGGCTGGACATCAGATCCGCACGGGGTGCAACCATCCGCACGATCGTTCAACTCCAAGATCTTGTTGCACTCCAGATTGCACTGTCGTGCATTGCTGGGCAGGGTTCAGTTTGTCGGATCCGCACGGTCGTGCCAATCATTGCACGGCCGTGCCAAATGCCCAGGTCAGAATCTTCACAGAATGCTCGCAGCTTTGTCGTTTCGTCTGGAAAGTCCTCGTTTTCACTATCATCTTGTTTGGCATGCTGTTTTAGGCCTGTAAACAAAAGTATACATGATTAAGTATCCAATTCACGGGTTTACGGCCGAAAACGCATAAAATAGGGATAAAATGGGGGACTAAAGTATGTATAAATTGGTGAATATCAAATCTCCCCACACTTGAACCTTGCTTGTCCTCAAGCAAGCTAAAACTAAAATGCAATAAAAGCAAGAATCTAACAAAAACGAGAATTTACAAACTATCTACTAAAACAACTACAAACGGTTAGCCGGTTTTTCGAAAGACAACATCAATAGATTCAAACCAAACAAGCGCATGTAGATATGTATATCGATAACCAAAAAGCCGTGACTTCACTTTCAATTGACTTAACACGCTAATCTTCACACACCTCACAATGTTCACATACACTCGGTTTTATTTGTGAAACATACATAAAATGTGTATGTGCAAACACTCAATGCCATGTCAATGAAACGTGTAATATCATAAGCTTGTCATAAGATCTCGTCTCCACCAACTAACATGCGAAAAAGTGTAAATCAAGAGGTCTTTACGGGTTTTAATGATAGGCTCGGGCGAAGGGTATGGAAAGGGAATTTTAAAGTGGCGAAATGGTTAAAACTCGGTAATAGCGTTTAACAAGCGCAAAACAATACAACTATACATACAAACGCCTTAAAAAGGCGACTTTTATAACATCAAGCTCATCAACGAGATTTCATCATTTTAGCATTCAAAATTGCTCGAATTTTGTCGACTTCACCCTATTTTAGGGTGTTTTATTTTCTGTTTTTTTAACTAATGGATTTATATAATGAACAAATAAGTACAAGAAGCGCTAGTTAAACGATGATTTTAACCGACTTTTTTTACACAAAAGGTTTAAAATATAAAAAGGCTAAATTTGGCTAAGCGGGTGATTTTGTTGGGTAAACAAAGGGAAACACGGGGAAGGCTCGACATAGTTAATCCTAAGGGTAATGTAAGGTTTACGGAAAACATAACACAAAGAACAAGAATAACAACAAAGGGTTTTCTTAGTGCCTCTATCACTTCTACACAATTTCGCAAGTTCACAGTCTTAACAAGCATGCTAGTGACAAGTTCTAAATTACACATGACATTCGGCTCACTCCTACTCTGAAATGAACAATCATATAACAATTTTACGGCTCAAATATGCTCACATAATCGGAAGGAATGGGTAAAAGTGTGAAAATTCTCATGCAAGTCCTTCTTTGTTTGTCACGCTTTCCGGTTATTTTGCTTGTCGAGTTTTTATCATGTCCGAAGCTTTCTAAAACACAACCAACCAGTTTATTTAGTAAAATATATACAAAATACTGATATTTTTCAATGATTTTTCTGATTTTTGATTGATTTTTTTTAGGACAAACAAAGTCAACAAGTTAAACTCCTCCCCACACTTGAACTTCGCATTGTCCCCAATGCGAAACCCGAAATATAGAGATAAAGGAGAATAATACTCCCCTGAAGATGATGTTGATGCAACGAGTCAAAGTTGATTATGTGATGTACTCCGTTCCAAGACTTGCTTCTGAGATCTGTAAGAATGTCACAAGGCACATCAAGACAAAACATAAACAATATAAACGCAAACAAACCATAATTTACATAAATAAAAGTACTAAATATCCAAACATGAAATAAAGCAAACATACGAAAGTGTCAGAAATATAAAGTACATATCCGGGGGTGTTTGAAATAGTAGCCAAAATGAACACCCGATAAATAAAGTACTAAAATAACAAAACCACCGACTAACAACTCCACCTACTGCTCGTCGTCGTCACCCGCATCTCCTCCCGTGCCAGATGGGCCTGCGCCTCCATAACCAGGTGGGTTCCCATATGGGAACTGTGGGGGCTCCCCAAAGTAGTTCGGGAAGGCATTATGAAGACCCCCGAAAAGGTATGAGAACCCAGCCTGCACCTCCTGGCGCATGAAGTCCTGGTTCGCCCTCAGCTGGTCCTGACCAACTCGCAGCTGCTCTATACTAATCCGCTGCTGCTCCTGCGTAGCATACAGCTGCTCTAAACTGGTCCGTTGATGCTCTTGACTAACCTGCATCTGCTGAAACTGGCCATAGAGCTCTGGGTACGAAGGAATGCCGGGGGGCCAGTACTGATGCTGCGGTGAGTGGTGCTGCTCTGGTGAGTGTGGTGGTGTGTGTGACGGGTCCTGATGCTGCTCGTGCTGCTCTCCCATCTCCTCATCCTCATCCTCATCCTCCTCCTGTGGCTCTGGGTCCCAGACCTCGTTGTTCAATCCCTTCAACCGATCCCCGTGATCTGTCTCAGCAATAAGCCCCATCGCTTTCAAGGAGCGGATATCAACATATAAACCCTTGGTCACCAAGGTAAGACCCTGAAGCACCTCATCAGTTATTAACCCCAAGTTGTAAGCGATCTCGGTCACATACTGACCACCGTGAATTTGACTGCTGTTGGTTCTTCCCGAGCTATTCACAAAGTACTCCGCCATCCGCGCGACGAGGTTGATGTGTACCCCCTCCGCTAGCGCATAAAGAAAGATAAGATCTGGTGTTGGACAATTTCCCAAACTGTCCATGCGCCCGCATATGGTATGGCTGAAGATGTGATGCATGACTCTCTGCAGAGGTTCTCGTAGCCTTGAAGCTTTTGACATCCTAGGATCATATGGGTCTCCCACTGCAATTCTCGCCCAAAACTCGCCCCTTTCTTCTTCGCTGGAGAACGTGAACTCATCAGTAAAGAACTCGGAATCCATGTCTTCATTGGTGTAGATTCCTAGTCTTCGTCCCAATCTTTCCACTGTCCAACTATGCCAACGTCCGCCCAATCTGAAATTTATCCTATTCCTGTAGCGGAAGTTTGGAGCTTTATGCGCTTTAGGCTTGTCGTAGGAAGAGGTGGCGAAGAATTCTATCGTAAGCTCGCGATAGATAGGGAGGTCGATGGCGACCAAACGTGAAAACGGAATAGTTAGCATGTTTTCTAGTCGATCGCGCTGATTTAAATCTCTCATAACATCCCAGTCTAGCCTTCTAGGGATGCCAAACTGTCCCCGCCTATTCCACAATGAGTGAAGTTTTGGGATGCAAAGACTTTCCCTCTCGTCCTCGGGGTCGAATTGTAGGAAGGGGTGATCCATCTGCATGAAGGAAGACAGTTAAAACAGGAGAAACAGAAAAAATTTCATTTGGAACAGCCGAACACACAATTATGAAGCTACTGCCTCGCTGATCAGGGAGTTTGACATGGGCGTGCGACCAACCGCACGGTTGTGCGTTCCCGAGAAACAGCGAAGGTGATCGTCTTATGTCGTATCTGCATGGTGTGCAGTCAATGGCACCACCGTGCATAGCCGAGACAATAGTAAATCATCGAGAACAGCCAGAGCTGCACGACCGTTCAACCCGAGGAACCTCCGTGCGACAACATTTCTGTAGAATCCGAACCCCTGAACTTTGAACAGCCAGATTTTTACAAAATTTAACAAATGTTTGGCAGACAGGGGTAGGAAATCCGACCGGATGTTCACGAGACAAATGACTCTTGCAAGGGCTAGGGTTTCGCTTGTGTTTATGAAGGGAACCCTAAAAATCCTTGAAGAAATCGAGCGAATCTAACCTAGAACGTGGATGAAACAGAGAATCTAAGAGAAAGAACATACTGTGCGAAGAAATCTGTGAAACCGTGCGAAAAATCGTGCGATTTTAGGCAAAATCGGTCTGGAACGGCTGGTGCAGATAGGGTTTTTTCGCGAATGAGAATGGGGGCTGCAGATAAGGGTATTTATACTACCAAATGACCAAACTGCCCTTAGCCTCTCGCACGAGCGTGCGACAGCTCGCACGATCGTGCGTATCCAACAACGTCCAAACCCTGCACGCTGATCTCGGCAATGCACCGGGGTGCAACTCAAGGTTCCGTCCACCCCGCATATGCACGGTCATGCAGTCGGTGGCACGGTCGTGCCAGATCTGCAGACAAGTCTGTTTGAAGCAGAAAGCTATTTCAGTAGCCGAATCGACCATTTTTCGCCATTTTTACCATTCGCAAACTGTTCTAATATTATTCCAACCTAGAATCTATGCTCGGAATAATTAAAAACTAAATAAACCTACGGAAACTACCAAACACACCTAAATTACGCTAAAACTACAAAAACACAAAAAAGGACGATTTTACCCCTAAAGCGCCTAAGACGCTCTTGCTACATTTTTAATCCACGAGTCAGTAGCGTAGACTCTCCTCCCCACACTTATAATGTGTGCGGGGCGTGGAGTTCGATAACCTCCACCGCCGACTCGATCGGCCCGGCAACGTAAAGCTTCAAGCGGTGCCCGTTTACCTTGAAAATAACGCCGTCTGCATTCTTTATTGCAACAGTGCAATAAGGAAATACCTCTTTTACCGTGTATGGTCCTGTCCAACGTGAATGTAGTTTTCCCAGAAATAAATGCAACCTCGAGTTGTAAAGAAGAACAAGATCGCCCGCTTGGAATTGTTTGTGATCCTTCAAGCGTTTATCATGAAATCTCTTTGTGCGCTCTTTGTACAACATAGAGCTTTCATAAGCCTGTTGTCGTAGCTCATCCAATTCTTGAATCTGAAGAAACCGGGCTTCACCTCCGGTTTTTAAGTCTGGATTTGCGGTTTTTAGAGCCCACATCGCTTTATGCTCCAACTCCACCGGTAAATGACATGCTTTTCTGTATACAAGCCTAAAGGGAGTAGTCCCAATAGGGGTCTTGTAAGCTGTACGGAAAGCCCACAACACCTCGCCTAGTTTGTCCGACCAATCCTTGCGGTTTACACCAACTGACCGCTCCGGGATTCGTTTTAGCCCTCGGTTTGTGACCTCCACCTGCCCACTTGTCTGTGGATGATAGGGCGTGGATAAACGGTGATGCACACCGTAGCGGGACAAAGCTTTCTCAAGCTGTGTATTGCAGAAGTGAGTCCCTCTATCACTGATAAGCACCTTCGGTGTGCCAAACCGGGCGAACAAACTTTTCAAAAATCTCACGACCACCTTGGCGTCATTGGTGTGTAAGGCCTGTGCCTGCGCCCACTTTGATACATAGTCAACCGCGACCAGGATGTACTTATTTCCTCGTGAGGGGGGGAAATGGTCCCATGAAGTCTATCCCCCAAATGTCGAAGACTTCACAAACTTGTATCCAGTTCTGAGGCATTTCATCACGTGCCGATATATTTGCCGCCCTCTAGCAGGCATCGCACGCTCTAACCCAACTCTGCGCATCACGAAAAATAGCCGGCCAATAAAACCCGGAATCCAGCACCTTCTTGGCGGTGAAATTGGCTCCATGGTGGCCTCCTGTAGGTCCCTCGTGACAATGGCGCAGAATGTCGGTTGCCTCCTTCCCTGAAACGCATCTTCTGATCACCTGATCAGCACCCACCCTAAATAAGAAAGCGTCGTCCCAAATGTAGTGTTTGACATCCGAAAAGAATTTCCTCTTTTATTGGTGAGTTAACCCTTTAATCAGAATCCCGCAAGCAAGATAGTTCGCAAAGTTGGCGAACCAAGGTGACTCATCGCATATCTCAACGCCCATCAACGACTCGTGTGGGAAATTGTCATTGATTGAATCCCAACTCGTGTCTTTGATGTCTCCATGCTCCAACCGAGATAGATGGTTAGCCGCTACATTCAACGCACCCTTTTTATCTTGAATTTCAATATTAAACTCCTGCAGCAATAAGATCCATCTAATGAGACGCGGTTTAGAGTCCTGTATGCTGAAAAGATATTTGATGGCTGCGTGATCAGTATACACAACTGTTTTTGAAAGCACCAAATACGATCTAAATTTGTAAAATGCGAAAACAACCGCCAAGAGCTCTTTTTCAGTCGTGGTGTAGTTCTCCTGAGCGTCGTGAAGAGTCTTGCTCGCATAATTGATCGGGTGAAAGTGCTTTTCTTTCTTTTGACCCAGAACGGCCCCTATAGCGAAATCGCTCGCGTCGCACATAATTTCAAATGGCAGACTCCAGTTAGGCGCGACTAAAATAGGAGCCTCAATCAACTTTTGCTTGGGAAGGTCAAAAGCCCTCAAGAAATCATTTCCAAAGATAAATGGAGCGTCTTTCTCTAACAAATGGGTCATGGGCCTAGCGATTTTTGAAAAATCCTTGATGAATCGCCTATAAAACCCCGCATGACCAAGAAAGCTCCGTATCGCTCTCACAGAGGAGGGAGGCGGAAGTCGTGAAATAACGTTAAGTTTAGCTGGATCGACCTCCATACCAGCACAAGAAATCTTAGGTCCCAGAACTATGCCCTCTTTCACCATGAAGTGGCACTTTTCCCAGTTTAGGACAAGATTCGTTTTTTCGCACCTCTTCAACATAGTTTTCAAATTTTCCAAACAATGATCGAAGGAATCCCCAAATACCGAAAATTCATCCATGAAAACCTCTATAGAGTCCTCGATCATATCATGAAAAATTGCAACCATGCATCTCTGGAAAGTCGCCGGTGCATTACACAACCCAAAAGGCATACGCCGGTAGGCGAATGTGCCGAAGGGGCAGGTAAAGGTAGTCTTCTCCTGATCCTCAGGAGCAATAGGAATTTGGAAGTACCCAGAGAACCCGTCCAAGAAACAATAATACAACTTCCCCGACAGACGCTCCAACATCTGATCGATGAATGGAAGCGGGAAGTGATCCTTACGAGTAGCATCGTTGAGTTTGCGGTAATCAATACAAACTCACCACCCAGTAACGGTACGGGTAGGAATTAGCTCATTCATATCATTTGAGACTACAGTAATACTTCCTTTCTTGGGTACTACCTGCACTGGACTCACCCACACAGAGTCAGATATAGGATATATCAACCCAGCATCCAACAACTTAATCACTTCTTTCTTCACCATGTCTTGCATATTCGGATTTAACCGCCTCTGATGCTGTGCACAGGGTTTGTACTCGTCTTCCATCAGAATCTTGTGAGTATAAAAAGAAGGATTGATGCCTTTGATATCCATGATTTTCCAAGCAATGGCTCTCTTATGAAGTCTAAGAACCTCGAGAAGCTAATTCTTCTCATCTTTTTCCTATGATGCCGAAATGATGACCGGTAAGAGACACTCCTCGTCCAGAAATGCATACTCGAGATGTGGTGGGAGTTCTTTCAACTCCAAAGATGGCGGATCTTCAATCGAAGTCTTTGCTTTCTCTTCTTCTACATGGCCAATTTCTAGAAACCTCTCCGGATTCTGGGAACCATCGTCACCAATCTGATAGACTGGCTGCTCGAAATCGTGGCCCTCCTGCGTAATGCCAATCAGGTTCCCACACGACAGACGTGTGTCCGAATCAATCTCGTCAATAGTGCCTTGAAAATGAGAGCACACACATGCATTGACAATGTCGACATAGTAAAGCATGTCATCGTGACTTTGCGGATGCTGCATTGATCTTTTAATATCAAACGTCACGTGCTCGTCATTTACTCGGAGCGTGATTTGGCCAGCTGCCACATCAACAATCATCCTCGCAGTATTGAGGAACGTGCGTCCAAGTATCAAAGGCACTCTTGAATCTTCGTCCATGTCAAGAATAACAAAATCCACGGGGAAAACAAATTTATCGATTTTAACAAGCATGTTTTCAACAAATCCACGCAGATACTTGATTGAACGGTCTGCCAATCGAATGCTCATTCTAGTGGGTGACAGCTCACCCAAATCCAGTTTAGTAATAACCTTATAGGGCATAAGGTTGATACTCGCTCCCAAATTAGCCAATGCATGGCTAACAGACATGTTTCCAATAAAAAAAGGGAGCGTAAACCTACACGGATCTCCTATTTTCGTGGGCAGACGGTTTTGCAGAACGGCAGAACAAGTTTCATTCATTACCACACATGATATATCCTTGAGCTTCTGTTTATTTGAGAGGATGTCCTTTAGGAATTTGGCATACTTTGGCATCTGGGTCAAGGCTTCAACAAACGGTATATTAATGTGTAGTTGTTTAAACAACTCAAGGAATTTACCGTATGGCTCTTCGTTTTTCTGCTTCTTCAGCCTGCCCGGATAAGGTACTGGGGGAGTGTAATCTTTGAGTGGCTCCTGGACTTGTGTTGTACTTGTTGGGCGTAGCCTGGCTTGTACCTTTCGTCCAGTGTGTGAGTCGGGACCGCTCCAGTGATCGGTGATGAGTCCGATATGTCGGGTCCGGTAGTCTTACCACTCCTGGCTATGACCGCATTCACATGCCCGCGTGGGTTTGTCTCAGTGATACCCGGAGGACCACCTGGGGGTCTTTCAGACATCATCTTTGCCAGCTGACCAACCTGGTTCTCGATATTCTGAATCGAGGCTTTGTGACTCCTCATTTCTCCCTCATGAGATAGAAAACGATCCTCGCTCTGTTGGTATCGTTTTTCTGCCAACTGATTCGCACTCGAGGAGCTAGTAAGAAGCTGAGCCATCATATCCTCTAGCTTGGAACTAGATTGAGGGGCCTGCTTCTGGGAACTACTCCCAGTGCCCTGATTCTGATACGAATATGGACGCTGCTGGTAAGGTTGGTTGTATGGCTGGAACTGCTGACCCTGAGCCTACTGTGGCGCTAGAGCGCGCTGAGTAAATCCCAATGGGTTTTGATTGCCCACATTCGCTCGCCACCCAAAATTTGGGTGATTCCTCCATCCAGGATTATAGGTATTGCTGTACGGGTTGTTCTGTGG
>JARYGA010053210.1:0-42228 GCA_030545235.1 Helianthus tuberosus | reverse complement strand
CAAATGGCATCACTAGAAACTCGTAATGTCGATAACGAGTTCTGAAGGCAGTCTTCGGTATACCTTCTTCTTGAATCCGCAGTTGGTGATAACCTGATCGAAGATCGATCTTGGAATAGTAACTTGATCCCTGAAGTTGGTCAAATAGATCATCAATCCTCGGCAAGGGATACCGATTCTTGATGGTTAACTTGTTCAGCTCCCGGTAGTCGATGCATATACGAAAACTACCGTCCTTCTTCTTGACGAACAGAACTGGAGCTCCCCAAGGCGAGAAGCTTGGCCTTATAAATCCCTTGTCTAGCAACTCCTGAAGCTGCGTTGACAAATCTTGCATCTCTGAAGGCGCAAGTCGATAAGGTGCCTTGGCTACAGGCGCGACGCCTGGAACCAAGTCAATGTGGAACTTGACTTATCGTTGAGGCGGTAATCCTGGCAAGTCTTCGGGGAAGACTTCAGGATATTCCCCTACCACAGGGATATCTTCGAGCTTCGGTTCTTCGGCCTCTTTGTCCACGACATGAGCTAAGAAGGCAACACATCCTTTACGCAAAAACTTTCGTGCCTTCAAACAACTTATAATCCGTAGAGGTGTATCCTGCTTCTCCCCATGAATCACGATTGTCTCTTCATTCGCCAACGGGATGCGAATAATCTTCTCATGGCACACAATCTTTGCATGATTACTTGACAACCAATCCATCCCAACTACGACGTCGAAGCTTTCCAATTCAACTAGCAGAAGATCTATTGAAAACTCACGCTCTCCAAGCTCTATAACACAACCTCTAATCACTTCTTTGGCTTCTACTAGCTTCCCATTAGCTAGTTCTATTGAGTACGGGATGTCTCACTTACTTGCTACTAAATCAAGTATATTCTTAAACTCTAGAGATACGAAGCTATAGTCGGCACCGGTATCAATAGCACAATGCAAAATGTTGATTAATAGGGAACGTACCAGTGACTACGTTCAGATCCTGGCGAGCTTCCCTAGCTCCAATGTTGAACACTCTTCCACGAGCTTGGTTATTCTTTGGGAAATCCCGCTTAAAGTGCCCTACATCACCGCAACCATAACAACCTTGGCCGCTTCCATTCCCATTTCCACCTTGATTGTTGTTATTATTTCCCCCGCGGTTTCCATTTCCCGCCTGATTCCCATTTTCGTTCCTGTTTCCATTACCTCCCTGATTATTGTTTCCTCCCTGATTTCTATTCCCATAACCATTTCCACCACGGTTACCATTACCATTTCCATTTCCTCCTTGCCCACCGTTTCCACGTCCGGTTCCATACCAGCATGTGTCCTTAGAATGACCAACTTTTCCACAAGTTTCACATTTCCCAACTCTGCATTGACCGGTATGATGAAATTGACAAGTGTCGCACTTTGGTAAGGTACCCATGTACCCTTTTCCTTTGTTCTCAACACTTGTAGCGCCAGCTTGTGCTTCGACTGGCGGATTAGCGTCTCTGCGCTTGTTGTCACACCCCGACCACGTAAAACAACAAATCGTGGCGGAATCGTCGGGGAGTGTTGTAACAGAATCATTGTTTCATAACACATGGAAATTTAAATGTTGTTTTATTGATTAAAAGAAATTACAATGTCTTAACAACAAGGAAGCATAACATAATTAACTAGTCTTGCATCTTTTATTGTCACTAAGGCCCGAGTCTGTCTATGTGTAACTTGATCAATCCTATGCAACATTTCCTGAAACACATGTGAAAATAGGTACGTCAGCATAAAAATGCCTGTGAGATACATAGGTTTTATTGATTTAGGATTCATGACTTATAAGTTTAGAAAAAGTTGTTTAACAAAAGTTAGTCATGATCCTTGTAAAATGTTTTTTTGTTTTTTAAATCATATAAAAATCGATAAGGAAACAGATGATATAAAAGAAATATGTATGGTAAAATAAATAACCAAGTAAAATGAATTTGTATAAAATGTGTTGTTTGTAAAACAATGTTTTGTAAAGATATGTTAATTTGTGTAAAATGTAATATGTCAAAATTGAAATGATTTAAATAACGCTACGATATGTAATATCATACAAGCACTTATATATAGGAAGTACCAGCGGCGTATCCACCATGCTTGTATCATATTACACACGCCTCGTTACTTGAATCACTTACCAAACAAACCACCAATGTAAAAATGTTTATGTATAACTAAATGTAATGTTTTAAACAAATGTTGAAATGTTATTGTGTAAACAAATGTGATGTAGAGTGAATAAAAAGACTTTATTGATTAAAAGCATTTACTCGACCCCTATAAGAAAGAAATCTACAAAACAATGCAATTGATAAATTATAATCAAAATTTATGTTTTGTAAAATAATGCATGCTTTTCTGATATAAACATCTATGCGGTGTTGTGAAAATGCATACATTCAAGCCTTGAGACTGTGGCGATAAACCCTTAAACGAATTAAAGATTTATCTGAGTTATGTTTTTCGAATTCGGTCATTCCTTCCATCTAAACATACCTAGGATGTCAGGAACGGGAGTTGTCAATTCCTATGGTACCACTACCTACTAACGAATGGCGTAGCTAATGTTAATGAATGTATTTTTGAGCCATTTAAACAAACCAAATGTCATACCAAAATGTAAGCATGTTTTATGAAAATAATGTACTAAGTAATGAAATGAAATGTAAAATAATGTACTAAGTATGCACTAATTGGACATACATAGCATGAAATGTAATGTAAAACGATGTACTAAGTATGCACTAAATGGACATACATAGAAAAAACATAATGAAATCATGTACTAATAGTGTACTAATGAACATAGCAAGTATATGATATGAAAACATGGAAAGCATGAAAGTAACAAGTAGGCACATGTGTTTCACCCCAAAATGTTTGAAAAACAGTAAAAGAGGGGACTATGTACTCACTTGAGGGTGCTTAGAAGTCTTGAACAACAACCAAGCAAAGCTAGAGGGATCACGAAATCAAACGGCACCTAATATAGGTAACTATGTAAATAAACGGACCTAAATCGGAAGATCGGATAAAATGAGGTTTTGTAAACCAAATGAGTATAGGAACTTAGGTAATATGGTTCAACAAAGCCCACATTCCAAAACAAAACCTATCCTAAGTGCTTACGACCCATTACGACCTGTTTAGGTAGCTTATGCTACTTTAACGTGTCGTTCGCGTAAAACTCTTTCGGACCGCCTAACTAGTCCTATGTCAAGTAATATATGCCTTAACATGTCTAATAATGTTTCCAAATCAGTTTAGATGTCAAAAGTTATGTTACATATGCTTAAAATGAGTTTTGGCGTAAAAAGGGCATTTTGGTAATTTTCCTAAGGCTTACCTATCATACAACTAACTAAACGAAGTGACCATAAGGTATAACCTCGGAAGGTTATTCCCTATACAACTATGGTCACCTAATGTGTTTGGTCGGATCCTAATGATCGACCAAACGGGTCGGGTTCGAAAGTCTAAGCGATTGTTTAGATCGCTTACCTTACGACCCTACATAAGCACAAATCTAAAAGTGACGAGTTAAACATGTTAAAACATGTTTAACGAAATTTGAAAACAGGTTTGGTATCAAAACAAAGGTTCTTGATACCTAAAAGTAGTTTGGTTACAAAATACGCAAGAATACGCATTTTGGCCGAAACTACGACTCGTCACTATGCCTAAATAACGTGGTAATCAGTAGGTATAGTCACAAGAGACTAAAACCATCGTGATTACGCTCACGTTATGAAGTTCAAATGAACTTCGTGTTGACCATAGACTGGTCAATGTAGAAAGTCAAACAACACGCTAAAAACGCGTAAAAGAACGAAAGAGGACTTACAAAAGGTCCAAGAACGGAAGTTTGACCCGATTATTCTCAGGTATGAAGTGAAATCACTTCAACTTAGAGAGCAATCAGATCAAGGTGTGAGTTTTGAGTGAAGGGGGTAGGGTATTTATAGGAAAACCAAGACCGTTAGGATCGTTCATCGAAAACCGAGCTTCGATCTGGACCTTACATGTGTGCCCATGGTTTTAGAATACCATGGGTACCCCAAAACAAGCCCCTAGTTTCATTAAAACCATGTGCAAATGAGGGGAACAGCTGGAACAAGCTGGAAATCAGATTTTCAACTTTGGTCCCTTCCTAAGATAACTATGGCAGATTGTCAATTTTGATCCCTGAATGTGCAAAACATGGTTTTTGATGCATTTTTGACACGTTTAAGCCCCGTTAATCCCATTTCAAGGCTCTAAAATGAAGTTAAAGTATAGGGAACATGAAACATGCTCAAAAATATCTCGGATGTCGGTTCGTTTGGAAGTACGGTTGCGTTGTTCGGTTAATTACGACGAAATACGCACGAACGCGAAAAACGATCCAAATTACGCGACGAATGGATTTTTCTCATGCCAATCACTAAAATAAAATATTTTAATGATTACATAAATTTTTTGGATGTCCGGATGTATTCAGAACATAAGATATGCGCGAAACTGCAAACTTATGCACTTTTTGACGCTTTTAGTCCCTGAATGAGCATAAAGTTTATTTTTTTCGTACCAAACACCTCAAAGCCTATTTATAAGCTATGTAAAGGATATTTAGGGCATATTTAACTTATGATCAAGTTCCGGAATGTCCGTTACAGTACGAATCGGCATACTTTCGCAGTTTGTCGAATTTAGTCCCTGTAAGCGAATAAACTTGATTTCGGCACAACAAACCTTCCAAAACTTATTTCTAAGTTATGTAAAGGTTATTTAAGGTATGTTAAGCCTATATCACTATTCCAGAGTGTTTTTTGCATTAAACTAGTTATATTTACGCATCAGTGCGCGTATAACCTTCTAGAAAGCGATTTAGAGCCCGAAATTGAACAAGAATTGATATGTGCAAATGATACACATATTTATACAAATCCCAAATATGAAACACATTATTTCATTGGTTTGGCATCTGTTTGATGGTTGAAGTGACCCAGGTGTCACAGTCTCCCCTACTTCAGGAAATTTCGTCCCGAAATTTATCTAGAGGAAACTTGTGAGAGCTTGAAGCATGAAGTTGAAAAGATCAAACAACACTGGTTAGAGTCCTGAACTTCTAGTAACTTTAAATAACATCATGCTTGCAATGTGAGAGGGAAACTTATATACAAGTATATAAAGCATTATTGGTGCGTCCACCGTACCTTCATTACATTGTTCACGTTTAGTTATTGTTGCCACTATAGGTTCTTACACATGATAAATCTTACTGGGGTTCCTGTGCACTGAATTTCATAATTATGTATGCGTCCATAATTATGTAATTCCTTGCATAGTCCGCACAGTGCATTTTATAATGTGTAGGGAAAAACCAAATGAACAAACCTGCGATGAGCGTGACTAGACCACCATCGGGTCCTTTTAATTAAATCAATGAATGATCTTCTTAAGTGGACCACCAAGGAGTCTTTTCAGCCATATCATCACATGCCATTCTTAACCAGATTTTGAATCAATCTTCTGGCTTAGACCACTCAAAGGGTCTCTTTTTGAATCATGGAATGGTACTATATAATCCAAGGGTCTTAACGTTTACGTAGAAGCCCATTAAGGATTTAGGGTAGTACCTTTGGATATCCTACTATGAATCTTTAACATGAAGATATGGAAGATTTTCTGAGGATTTGGATAATGAAAACAAAAAACACAAAAGAAAACACATAACACATAATCACAAATTGTTTATCTTGATCTTTAATTTGTTATCATTTTGTTAATTTGTTTTGTTAATTGTGCACATGTATTTAAAGCACACCAGGTATCCAATTCATGGATTTTGATTGGCACATTAAATATTCTCAAGAATCTAACTATAAAGATAGGAAGATCTTTTAAAAAAAAATTCGATTTCGATTATAAGGAATCGAAACGTTCGAATTAAGGCATACAAGGAATCCAATGAAGGACTCTGATTTGAACAATAATCATCCGCAAGGATCTAATTGTCACACCCCTTTCTGCGGTGGAAGCACGAGGTGTGATCATGAAAGGTTCTCATTGCATACGAAAGGTAAACATACTACATGCTCATAAATTAGCTTCAAAATGCCAAACATTACATAACTGAAAACATGGTTTAAGTGTTTACATCACAAGACAACATTTTGTCTGATAAGTTTACAACTTTATTCAAAGATAAACAAAAGCGACATCAAAGAGCATGAGTAAAACCGCGCGCACATCCACCCTAGTTACCTGAAATACATGTGAGTTTTGGAAAAAACGTCAACATAATGTTGGTGTGAATTCATGCAGTGATTGTTGTGAATGTTTAAATACTTGAATGATAACATGGTATGTAACTTGTAGAATGTATGAATGTACTTGTAAAACGTATATGTAATTGAATACTATGAATGTTTGAATGTATTTGTAACATGTATCTGTAACTCCGTACTATGAATGTTTGAATGTGTGAGATCGCTAGTGGTTTGCAAGGCCACTAACATGTGTCACAACATAGGAAGCCACCAAACCTAGGCATTTTTGTCGACTTTGACTGAGACACAGAAGCACTCATTGGTAGAAGTAGGCTAAGAGTGGGGTTGCCTGAAACCCATTAGATCTAACCTTTTGTTCCGCGGTCTGAATGTATACGTTGATTAATGGTGCTTATGGTACCCTATTCGAGACATGATCTAGAATGTTTCACTTGAATGTTTTTGTACCCATCATACCACTTGTAAACATTGTAATATTTGTAACATGTATTTCACCCCCGAGAGTTATAAAACCAAAAATAGTTAAAGAAAAGGGGGAGCATGAACTCACAACTTTGCGTTCCTTGCGTCGTAAACTTCACCGGATTTGCTTAATTAACGTCGTGACCTATACGTGTTTTCTTAAAGTTAGTCACTAGACTTGTATTGCACAAGTACAAGTCACTATCTTTTGTATACGTATTCTGGTGTTAAAAATAATTTATATTTTTAACTATGTGTCTTACTTATATTATTTTCTCAAAAACAAATATAAGTTTCTTGTATTTTGCACCCGAATTATGTATCTTGTATGTTGTATGTGTATTTTTTTTACAAAAATTATGGCGAGGTTTATATTCGAAAAGCATAGTTTAGAACACACTAGCAAACATTTGTCTAGAAAATATTTACTAAGTGTTAGGATTTTCAGAAAATTTCGCCATAGTCTCCTTTGTAAAGGGAGGTGTCCATGCTAAGTAGCATATCATTTTCTTTAACATATAACACGTTAGATCGTTCTCAAATAATCAACCCGACATTCTGACATGCAAGATACTACTTTTGTCGTTTCAGTTTTAATATATATAAAACTGGACTGTTTTCGGACATTTTAATAAAATGGTTAACTTATTCCAAAAATTCCCAAATTTTTACAGAAATCCTTATACGAATCAAATATTATTGTGTAAAAATATCGGGGTCCAGTTCATTATCAATATTTTATAGAAAATCATTTACCAAACTGTGATCAGATTTGTTACTTTCTGACCGCAGCCTACGGAATAATTCGTTTAAAATTCATCGTAACTCCGATTTACGAAATTCCAGTTGGAGGGTCACAATGACATCAGTGATCATCTACGGTATAAATTTCAGGGGCTGGTTCTACACAGGTTTCAAGTTATGATGAAGAATATAACACATATTTTTGGCAGTAAAAATGCAGCTTGAGCTGCTGTCCAAAAACAGACCTTTAAAAATAGTAAACGACTTCGAAAAATTACGATTCCAGTCTCATTTGATCCGTTTTTCGAAAATACATAATTTAGGCTTCAGAAATTCTGTTTTTCGATTTATTATGGTCTGTTTACAGCCATTTGAAGTTGGCTGAAAATGTAAATCAGCATGTTTCTTTATAGTTTAAACGTTACTAAATCGTATCAACAAATGTCCGAACAACGGGTTTATCAAGAAACCAACGATCAAATATTATGCATGATTTAACCAACCCTTATCCAACAAGATTTCATCTTCAAGTAAACTTTTTATGTGGGATTTCATGTAAAGTTTCATGTTCATCTCTTTAGTGTTCTTGTTTCTTTAGTGATTTTGAACATACTAACATACTACAACTTTTGATCACAAAAACAAGATGAACAAGGGTGTACAAGTAACTAACTACTAGCACAAGGCTAGGGTAGGATCTAGTGATGAAGATGATGAGAAAAAGATGAAGAACAAGCAAGAAACAAGCCCTTTTGAAGCTCCACAAGTTGCAAGCTCCTACAACCCTTCTTCTACACTTGAAAGATGCTCAAAGGTGGATGAATATGGTGGTTATGTGGTGGTGATGGTGGCGGTTTGGGGAGGGCCGAGAGAGGGAGAGAGAGTGTGAGGGTGAGGGGTGTGATCTTGTGAATGATGTTATGATCCAAGCACCATACTTATATGATGTTCTCTTAATATTTTGGCAAGCTCCACAAGAAATCTATCTATTAAATAATAAGATATAATCTTACCAAGATATGAGAGGCATGGTTAAGATGATTTGTTGGGTCCTCATGGGGACCGAATCGGTTAGGGGGGGGGGGGTTTGGTGTAACATTTTGCAACTAGTAAGAAATGGATAGTTAGTTTCCAAGTATAAGCTTCCACATGTTATTTATTTGATATTTAGTGGGTGTTAGGGTGTTCGGGGATCACGACTAGCCAAGAAATAAATAACCAATGTGTTTGGCAAAATTTTAGTGACCCGGGTAATGTCCGGTTGTTCGGTTAAATATCGGTTCGTTAAGTGTTGAATTGCACCGTTTAGCGTCTTTTATGCACCCTTTTGTACCCCTTTCAATTCCCGACACTTAGGGGAAATATTCTGGACGATAAGACAAAATTTCTGCATGATATTTATACGTTTAAAAGCTGGTTATAGCTGAATTTAGAAAAATTCTGCCCTTAAAGTGCGTTTCGGGTGCTTTTTGGTGCGTATTTTTGTCTCCGGAAAGTCTATATGTTAACCCTTGTATGTTCTCTTGGGTTTTAATGCATTCTTGTCATTGGACCTACACCTAGGCTCCAATTTTATTGTCTGACTGCTTTCTGCAGAGTTGTTGGCATATTGTGTCTTACCGGTGAGTTTACTAGTATTTCTGACGCAACGCTCTCGTTAATGCATAAAGCAATATTTTGTAGTATAAAACGTGCATGAATTCACTTGTATAGTATGTAATTAGACATTGTTGACATTTAAGCACATAATTGCAGTCATTAAATAATAATTAAAGTGTACAGAAATTACCGGTTTGGTGCCAGTTGTCACAGTCTCCCCCTGTTAAAAGAATTTCGTCCCGAAATTCAGGCTGAACTAACTCTCGCAGGAGTCTTCTTGAACAGGTGGGGATACTTTTCTTTGAACTGGTCTTCACGTTCCCACATGTACTCGGGCCCGTGCTTAGAGTTCCAACGTACTTTGACAAGTTTCACACTGCTCCTCTTGGTCTTGTTGACTTTCCAGTCGGTAACCTCAATGGGTTGTTCTGTAAATCGGAGGGCATCATCAATATGCACTTCATCCGCAGGGATGATCACGTTTTCTTGTGTTGGACTCTTCTTGAGGTTGGATACATGAAACGTGTCATGTACTCCATTAAGTTCTTCCGGTAACTCCAACTTGTATGCCACGGTACCAATTCTTTCCAAAATTTTGAATGGTCCGATGTATCGTGGATTCAGCTTTCCACGCTTTCCAAATCTTACTACGCCCTTCCAAGGTGAGACTTTCAATAGAACTTTGTCTCCCACCTCGAATTCTAATTGTTTTCGTCTTCGATCAGCGTAGCTCTTTTGTAGATCCCGAGCCGCCTTAATGCGTTCTCGGATCTGCATGATTTTGTCGGTTGTCTCTTGTACAAGTTCAGGACCAACCATTCGTTTGTCTCCAGCGTCTGCCCAAGATAAGGGCGATCGGCACTTGCGGCCATACAGGGCTTCGAACGGTGCGGCTTTTATGCTTGTATGATAACTGTTATTGTAGGAAAACTCAACTAAAGGTAGATGAGTATCCCAGCTGCCTCCTAGGTCCATAACACATGCGCGAACATATCTTCTAACGTTTGTATAGTCCGTTCGCTCTGGCCGTCTGTTTGTGGGTGGAAGGCTGTGCTTAGATCTAGCTGAGATCCAAAGGCCTCCTGAAAGGATTGCCAGATTCTTGAGACAAAACATCCATCTCTGTCTGAAATAATTGAGATTGGCACTCCATGACGTGCCACAATTTCTTTTAAGCATATCTCAGCAAGCTTTCCAGTGCTGTCTTTTTCTCGGATCGGTAGGAAGTGCGCTGACTTCGTTAAACGGTCGATTATCACCCATATCATATCGTGCCCTCTAGGGGTCCTGGGTAATTTCGTTATGAAATCCATTGAGATTTGCTCCCATTTCCACATGGGTATCTCTGGTTGTTGTAGTAGGCCAGACGGTTTCTGACATTCGGCCTTAACCTTAGCACAGGTTAGGCACTTTCCCACGTAAATAGCAACATCGCTTTTGAGTCTCGGCCACCAATAGTATTCTTTTGAGTCTTGATACATCTTGTCCGATCCTGGATGGATCGAGTATCTCGATTTATGTGCTTCATCAAGGATGATTTCTCGTATACTGCCATAGAGCGGAACCCAAATACGTTTCTTAAAGTATAAGGCTCCCTCTTCATTTGGCACCATGTATTTCAACATACCCCGGAGGTATTCAGCTTTACGGTTTTCTCCCTTGAGAGCGTCTTGTTGTGCGTCACGAATGCGTGCGGTGAGGTTCGTTTGAATAGTCAGCTTCAAAGCTCGAACCCTTAGGGTCTTAACCCTTTCTTTTCGACTTAGCGCATCTGCTACAACATTTGCCTTTCCAGGATGGTACTTAATCTCACAGTCGTAATCGTTTAGCAGCTCGACCCATCGCCGCTGGCGCATATTCAATTCCTTCTGATCGAATATGTGTTATAAGCTTTTGTGATCTGTGCAGATTGTACATTGAGTACCATATAAATAATGTCGCCAAATCTTCAAGGCGAATACCACCGCACCTAGCTCCAGGTCGTGCGTGGTGTAGTTTCTTTCATGTACCTTCAATTGTCTTGAAGCGTAAGCGATGACTTTTTGGCGTTGCATGAGCACGCAACCCAAACCTTGTCGTGAAGCGTCGCAGTATACCATGAAGTCTTCCGTGCCTTCGGGTAAGGATAGTATTGGTGCATCGCATAGCTTATTTTTAAGCAGCTGGAAGGCTTCTTCCTGCTTGTCACCCCAGTCGTACTTCTTGTCTTTCTGTGTAAGGGTAGTTAGCGGTTGAGCTATTTTTGAGAAATTCTCAATAAACCGTCGGTAATAGCCTGCTAAGCCCAAGAATTGTCGAATTTCAGTTGGGGTTTTGGGGGCTTCCCAGTTCTTTATTGTTTCAATCTTGGATGGGTCTACATGAATGCCTTTCTCGTTCACAACGTGACCAAGAAACTGTACTTCGCGAATCCAGAATTCGCACTTCAAGAATTTTGCATAAAGTTTCTCTCTCTTCAGTAGCTCCAAAATGGTTCTGAGGTGTTGCTCGTGTTCTTCTTTCGTTTGCGAGTAAATTAGGATATCATCGATAAATACAATCACGAATTTATCGAGATATGGTTTGCAAACGCGGTTCATCAGATCCATGAAGACCGCTGGTGCGTTCGTCAATCCGAATGGCATCACAAGAAACTCGTAATGCCCATAGCGTGTTCTGAATGCAGTTTTTGGTACGCTTTCCTCTTGTATCCTCAATTGATGGTATCCAGATCAAAGGTCGATCTTGGAATAGTAGCTTGATCCTTGCAACTGATCGAATAAGTCATCAATCCTCGGTAGCGGGTACCGATTCTTGATTGTGAGCTTGTTCAGTTCTCTGTAATCGATACACATCCGCAGTGTCCCATCCTTCTTCTTTACGAACAATACTGGAGCTCCCCAAGGTGAGAAGCTTGGCCTTATGAATCCTTTATCTAACACTCCTGGAGTTGTGTAGATAATTCTTGCATTTCGGATGGTGCAAGCCGATAGGGTGCCTTGGCTACAGGAGCAGCTCCTGGAACCAAGTCTATACGGAATTCGACTTGTCGTTGCGGAGGTAGTCCTGGCAGATCTTCAGGAAAAACATCAGGGAATTCCTTTACCATCGGAATGTCTTCGAGTTTTGGCTCCACAGCCTTCTTATCTACAACGTGCGCCAGGAAAGCAACACATCCTTTCCTTAAGCACTTCTGTGCCTTCATACAACTGATGATTCGTAGAGGCGCGTCTCGTTTTTCTCCATGTACGATGAGAGTTTCTTCATTCGCCAAAGGGATGCGAATGATTTTCTCATGACAAATAACTTCAGCTTTGTTCTTGGACAACCAGTCCATTCCGACCACTACATCGAAGCTACCCATTTGAATAGGTAAGAGGTCGATGCTAAATCTTCGTTCACCAAGTTCCAATGTGCAACCTCTAACAACTTCGCCCGACTCAACAAGTTTACCATTGGCTAGTTCTATGGAATAAGGAATATCTAATCTACTAGACTCTATTCCAAGCATGCGTTTAAATTCCACAGACATGAAGCTATAATCGGCACCAGTGTCAAATAGTATGGATGCAAAGTGATTGTTAACGAGAAACGTACCGGTGACCACATTAGGGTCCTCGCGTGCGTTCTTTGCTCCAATCACAAATGCTCGAGCCTGAGCATTGTTTCCTTTTGGGCAGTCTTTCATGAAATGATCATTGCTTCCACAACTGAAACATCCTTGGTTACGCCCAGCTCTATTACCATTTCGGTTACCGTTGTCGTTCCCACCATTGTTTCCATTACCATTACCATTGCGGCCTCCAATACCTTTTCCCCAACAATCCTCGTTACGATGGCCTGGCTTCCCGCAGTTCTCACATTTCCCAACGCGACAATTTCCCACGTGGTGAAAGTCACAGCGGTTGCATTTGGGCAAAGTGCCCTGATACTTCTTAGTTCCTGCATTGCTTGCAGCCGCGAAGGTTTTTGCCTCCATAGGTGGGTTAGTTTCACGCTTCTTGTTATTCGAACCCTTGTTGTTGCTGCGGGTTGCTTGGTTCAGATTTGAATGCTTTCTCTTTTTGTCACCAGACGACTCAGCATGCGTCTTGGTCTTTTCAGTGGGTTTAATGACGGCTTCTTCATACGAACACAATCTTCAGTAAGGCTGACAGCTAGAGTTACAGCCTCAGTGATTGTTTGAGGTTTTGCCGAAGTTACCATACCGCGAAACTCTGGGGCCAATCCCCAAATGTAGCGTTCAACGCGCTTAAATTTGGGAGTTACCATGTAGGGAAGCACTCTAGACAGATCGTGGAACCTTCGAGTATAACCATTAATGTCAGCACCTTCCATGGTCAAGTGCCAGAACACAGTCTCCAACCTTTGGAGTTCAGCACGTGAGCAATACTTCTCTCTCATTCTTTCCTTTAGTTCATCCCAAATCAGGCCATAAGCGGCATCATCACCCAGGGTTTGGACTTGCAAGTTCCACCAAGTCAGAGCTTCATCGACAAACAACCCAGTAGCAAAAGTGACTTGCTGATCCGCGGTACACTTGCTCATGTGGATAGTAGCTTCAGTCTTCTCTGTCCAGCGTACAAATGCTACTGCACCTCCGGTGCCGTCGTAGTTCATTGGTTTGCAGTCAAGAAACTGCTTGAAAGTACAGCCCTGAGCTGCGTTTCCTCCAGATGAATCTCCATTCCCATTACGTCTGGCATTGCTTGGTCCACCACTGTCTGCAGTACGGGTTGCCTCGTAGTGGGCGATAGCTGCAGAGATTCTTTCCTCCAGTAGAGCGTTCAGCTCTTCAGCAGTCTTTGGTAGTGGGGGAGGAGGAGGTTGATCACGAGCGTTTACAGCTTTTCTTGGTGCCATGTTCTGACAGAACATAACACAATAGGGTTAGACATTTGTTTGATATCGTCTTACTAGACAGTAGTAGTATATATACACAGGCATATACCACATAAGTGAAATCAAACAATTATTACTCTAGCAGAGTATTTAATAGGCCGGTGTTCACTTTTGACCTTTTCTTGCACTTGAGGAAATCTATACGTGACAAGACTTGTTGTGATTTCTGTGCACTGAATTCCATAATTATGTATGCATCCATAATTACGTAACTCCTTGCACAGTCCGCACAGTTCGTTTCATCCTCGTATTTCTTCCTTCAGATAGGCCATTGTTTTCAGGTAAAGTCACGTATATTAGTGGTATTCTTCTTCTAGTACATGTATTTAGCAATTATCACACATAATCGCAAGCAATTTCTTAATCACAGACAAGTGCTACTCTAGTGCGCCCTAAGTCTCGTAGTGTCTTTTCTTGACTCATGTAAACAGTTTCAGGTAGTGGATGTCGCGGGACGTTTTATGCTATGAAAACTCTTTGAAAATTCGCTTTCGTGAAAGGATCCTAGAGATTGTAGACTAGACTCGAGAAGGAATCCTGGTTCACTACAATCGCAACTCTGATACCAATCTGTCACACCCCTTTCTGCGGCGGAAGCACGAGGTGTGATCATGAAAGGTTCTCATTGCATACGAAAGGTAAACATACTACATGCTCATAAATTAGCTTCAAAATGCCAAACATTACATAACTGAAAACATGGTTTAAGTGTTTACATCACAAGACAACATTTTGTCTGATAAGTTTACAACTTTATTCAAAGATAAACAAAAGCGACATCCAAGAGCATGAGTAAAACCGCGCGCACATCCACCCTAGTTACCTGAAATACATGTGAGTTTTGGAAAAACGTCAACATAATGTTGGTGTGAATTCATGCAGTGATTGTTGTGAATATTTAAATACTTGAATGATAACATGGTATGTAACTTGTAGAATGTATGAATGTGTTGAATGTACTTGTAAAACGTATCTGTAACTGAATACCATGAATGTTTGAATGTATTTGTAACATGTATCTGTAACTCCGTACTATGAATGTTTGAATGTGTGAGATAGCTAGTGGTTTGCAAGGCCACTAACATGTGTCACGACATAGGAAGCCACCAAACCTAGGCATTTTTGTCGACTTTGACTGAGACACAGAAGCACTCATTCGTAGAAGTAGGCCAAGAGTGGGGTTGCCTGAAACCCATTAGATCTAACCTTTTGTTTCGCAGTCTGAATGTATACGTTGATTAATGGTGCTTATGGTGTGACAACCCTCACATTTACAGGTATCCGTACAACTAATTAATTCTTAATTTGTGCTTAATGATTGTGCTTGATTACAACTATGACTAAACTGCTTTCTGATTTCTGTTACATACATACACATGCATCACCTTTATACTGTCACTCTATTATTTACACACAAACATTAGTGACAAACTTGATGCACAAAGCACAGTTAGCACAATGAGCGGATAACCATAAAAATATGCTGACAATGCCAGCACCTAGACAGACAGTATTTTTGAGGCCAGTATGAGCCAAAGATAGAGTACTACACTAGTAGGGAGTGTAGGGAGGTGAGGACCATAAAACTACGTCACTAGGTGATAGTTATAGTGCCCGGAAGTGCCTAAAACACACATTAAATGCAGAATTCTGCACTAAAATACCAAAATTCAGCATTTGACAATGCTAGTAAAGTGCAAAAACTTGGCAAACTCGTCCTAGATATTTTCCAAAGTGTTGGGAATTAATTATGTCACTAAAAATAATATAAAAGACACTTTGTGGATTAAATTAGCACTTTAACGGATCAACATCTAACCGAACAACCGGACTTTACCCGGAACATAAAAATATTGCCAAACGTATTGTTTTTACCTTTATGAGCTAGTTAGGGTCCCCGAACACCCTAACACACCTTATATTACATAACACACTTTAACATAAATTTAACCTTTAAATCCTAACTAAATCCTAACTAAACTTGTAACCAAGGATTGAAACCCAACCCTATACCCCCCCCCCAATGGCGACGGTTACAAGGGTGTCCCACCCATGGGATTTGTTTGATTAATTTAATGGATTATGTTGGATGAGTAGAAACATAATACATGTAACACCTGTGTCATTTCAACCATCAAACAAATGCCAAACCAATGAAATATTGTATTTCATACTTTGGACTTGTATAAATATGTGTATCTTTTGCACATATCAACTCTTGTTCGATTTCAAACTCTAAATCGCTTTCTGGAAGGTTATACGCGCACTAATGCGTAAATATAACCAGTTCAATCCAACCAACACTCCGGAATAGTGAAATAGGCTTAACATACCTTGAATAACCTTTACATAACTTATATATAAGTTTTGGAAGGTTTGGTGTGGTGAAATCAAGTTAAATCGCTTACAGGGACTAAAGTTGACGAACTGCGAAAGTATGCCAATTTTAACTGTAACAGACATTCCGGAACATGACCATAAGTTAAACACACCATAAATATCCTTTACATAGCTTAGAAATAGGCTTTAATGGGTTCGGTGTGCTAAAATAAACTTTTGGGTCATTCAGGGACTAAAAGTGTCAAAAAGTGCACAAGTTTGCATTTTCGCGCATAACTTACGTTCTGAATACATCCGGACATCCAAAAATTTATGTAAGCACTAAAATATTTTATTTTAGTGTTCGCCATAAGAAAAATCCATTCGTCACGTCATTTGGATCGTTTTTCGCATTCAGGACCAGATTCGATGTATTAGCCGTTGTTTAATTCACAACCACACATTCTAACTTGCTTAGTCAGCGGATAAGGATGGAATTTTGGCACCATAACTTTGCAACACATGTATGGATGGAATTTAAACACCTAAACACCATAACTTTGCAACACATGTATGGATGGAATTTAAACACCTAAACACCATAACTTTGCAACACATGTACGGATGGGATTAAGGCACGTTTTCCATGAAACGATCTTAACGGTTCGAGTATTCCTATAAATACCCCATACCCCCCATTGCTAAAATCACAAGAATTCTGATTTGAGAACCTCTAAGTTGAAACCATTGTTTCATACCTGAGATTCTTGAATCGGGATTAGCATTCGGGGACCCTTCGTAAGTATTCTTTCGTTCTTTTCCTTATTTTATTGCTTTTCGAGTCAGAAAGTCAAACTTTGTTTGACTTTCAGCGTTGACCAGTAATGGTCAATGCGAAGTTCGTTTGAACTTCGCAACGTGAGTGTAATCACGTTGGTCATAGTCCCTTGGGACTATGCCCACTGATTACCACGTTGTCTAGGGTCGTAGGGTAGGCGATCTAATAAATCGCCTATACCTTCGAACCCGACCCAGTTTGGTCGATCATTAGGATCCGACCAAATACATTAGGTGACCCTAGTATAGGGCATAACCTTCCGAGGTTATACCCTATGGTCACATCGTTTAAGTAGTTGTATGATAGGAAGTTTATATGCCTTAGGTAAATTACCAGAATACCCTTTTCATGTATAATTGGTAATTAAGCATATGTAACCTAAACTTTTGTCACATAACTGATTATGTAACATGTTTAGGCATATAACACTTGTCATAGGACTAGTTAGACGGTCCGAACGCGTTTCACGCGAACGACGCGTTAAAGTAGCATAAGCTACCTAAACGGGTCGTAATGGGTCGTAGACACTTAGGTTAAGTTTCATTTAGTATGTAGGCTTTGATTAACCATATCACATGAGTTCCTACACTCATTTGGTATACAAACCCTCATGCTACCCAGTCTTCCGATTTAGGTCCGGTTTATTAATGTAGTTACCTATATTAGGTGCCGTTTGATATTCCGCGATCTCTAGCATTGTTTGGTTGTTACTCAAGGACTTCTGAGCAATCTCAGGTGAGTACATAGACCCCTCTTTTACTGTTTTCCAAACTGTTTTGGGGTGGAACACATGTGCCTACTTGTTACTTTCATGCTTTCCTGTTTTAACATCATATACTGCTATGTTCGTTAGTACATTATAGTACATGATTTTATGACATTTCATGCTAGGTGTGCCCAATTGTGTGCATTACTTAGTACATCGTTTTACATAACATTTTGACATAGACATTTTAACATGATTGACATTTGATCATGCATTTCCCACAAAACATAACTTTGATTTAAACCAAGATTTACTTCAATACTTTGTTTTTGTGCATATGGTTTAGTTGAGACATTTCACTTGCCATACATGACATCTTGACATAGACGTTTGACATGGATATTTGACATAGACATTTGACATGGATATTTGACATAGACATTTTGATATGATTTACATCTTGACATGAACACTTTGACATATTACCCAATACTTTTGACAATTGATTTAAACATAGACTTCTTACATTGGTTGGTTTGGTTTGATTAAGTGATTAAGTAACGATGCGTGTGTAATATGATACAAGCATGGTGGATACGCCGCTGGTACTTCCTATATATAAGTGTTTGTATGGTATTACATATCATAGCATAGCGTTATTTGAATCATTTCAGTTTGAGACATAGAACATTTTATACAAATAACATACTTTTCACAAGAGATTGTTTTACAAACAACATATCTTATACAAACTCATTTTACATGGTTATTCATTTAATCATACATTATTCACTTATTTATACATATCATCTGAACTCATTGTTTTTCAAATGATTTACAAGACAAAGCAAATAACAAGGTTCATGACTAAACATTTTCTCAAACATAAGTCATGAAACCTATTTTCACAAAACCTATGTATCTCACAGGCATTTTTATGCTGACGTACCTATTTTCACATGTGTTTTTCAGGAACTGTTGCATAAGATGATCAAGATACATATAGGCAGACTTGGGCTTTAGTGACAATAAAAGATGCAAGACTAGTTAATTATGTTGTATTTCCTAGTTTGATAAGACATTGTAACACTTTAATCAATAAAACGAAACTTCAATTGCCATGGATTTGAAACAATTAATTCTGTTACAACACTCCCCGATGTTTCCGCCACGTTTTGTATGTTCTACGTGGTCGGGGTGTGACAGAAAAGTGGTATCAGAGCCAATGGTTATAGGGAATTAGGTTATTAGTAATGCTTTGACCTAGTCTATAACTTTCTTAGGACCCTAACGCGAGTTTACTTGCGTTTAGTCATAAAACAATACCGTCACCTATCCTTAGGCGACGACCACAACAAGAACATAAATTTCAAAACCGCTTTGAAAACTAATCATCTGTTCTAGGATGATTGATTACTAGGTTTTGAACCCTCTATTATAAGGTTTTGAACCCTTTGAGTTTTCAAAATCTCGTCAAGGTTTTGGGTTTTAAATAATGTGAACACGTGCAAACTGGAAGGGTGAATGCCTGTATTCTGAGTTTTCTGTCTAGGCAAGCACTTCGTATACATCTCAACCAGACGCGAGACCAGTTGTGCTTACCTGGGAATTCTTGGGATGAGTGTTCACTTATAGGCGAGCATGTCTTCGCGATACATTATTTTTGACCTATTTACTTTGATTAGTCACCGTCTCATTTGTTTGCCTTAAGTAACAAACAAATGATCGCAATTTTATACATTGTTATTCTGTTTTCATTTCCCTTGTTCCCTCCCATATCTCCTATGTTCTTCATGGTGTCTCTTCATCGCAACAAGACTCGAGTGTCCGTACCAGGTGCTACAACTGCCCAACAAATAGGCGTAGTACTCCAGAAGACCGTTGATTTAGCTATCACCATGAGTCAGCTCAGGAATGAAGCCGTGCAAGGGAACCGCTCCTTGGAGAAGTCAGTGAAACCGTCATCATCTAAATCAAATACCATGTTACAAATGTACCCCCGGTGGACGATGGAGACATTTGGATAACATGTGTCGCTTTGCTGTTTAAAGCAAGGCAGTAGCAAACCCTGTTGCTGCTTAACCTTCAAGTTCTGCTTCATATGTCGCCCTGGCATATCTAGCGCCTGAACCTCATGAACTTTCTACCTTGTGTATCGACTTAAGCACGCCTAGTGCAAGGTGTCGAAGCACCTCTCGTTACACAAATTTCAAAATCCATAAAGGATCTTTCTATCCTCATAATCAGATCCTTGTGGATGAATATCACTCAAATCGGAGCCCTTAATTGAATTATTCGTATGCCTTAATACGAACATTACCATTCAATAAGGACAAAGCCGAATTCTTATTTAGATCTTCCTATCTTCATAGTTAGATTCTAATGATTTAAGTGCCAAATGAAATCCACGAATTGGATTCCTGGTGCACTTTGAGTATCCGCGTCCAAAGATAACAAATTAATAACCAAGTTAAACAATTATGTGATTATGTGCTTATGTGTTCCCTTTTTTGTTTTTGTGTGATCCAAATTCTTGTCATCCAAATCCTCGTAGAATCTTCCATATCTTTGGGTGCTATATTAAATCCTCAACGGGCTTGTACGTAATAGTAAAGACCCTTGGATTATATTGTACCATTCCATAATTAGACCCTGAGTGGTCTAGATAAACAGATTGATCCAAAAATCTGGTTAGGAATATCATGTGATGATATAGCTGAAAGGACTCCTTGGTGGCCTAATTTAAAAGGATCCTTTGTCGATCTAATTAAAAGGACCCTATGGTAGTTTAGTCACACTCATCATCAGGTTTGATTTTTCCTCCCCTTCACATTTCAGACAAATTGTGCGGACTATGCAAGGAATTGCGTAATTATGGATGCATACATAATTATGAAATTCAGTGCACGGAAACCACAGCAAATTTTGTCATGTGTCTAGAGACTATTCCGTTCATTTTTGTTTCTGAAGATGTAAAATGACTATTCCGTTCATTTTTGTTTCTGAAGATGTAAAATGACTAT
Organism: Helianthus tuberosus; assembly: GCA_030545235.1. NCBI lineage: Eukaryota > Viridiplantae > Streptophyta > Magnoliopsida > Asterales > Asteraceae > Helianthus > Helianthus tuberosus. The sequence goes on along the minus strand of JARYGA010053210.1, from coordinate 21,371 downwards.
TCCGTTCATTTTTGTTTCTGAAGATGTAAAATGAGTATTCCGTTCATTTTTGTTTCTGAAGATGTAAAATGACTATTCCGTTCATTTTTGTTTCTGAAGATGTAAAATGACTATTCCGTTCATTTTTGTTTCTGAAGATGTAAAATGACTATTCCGTTCATTTTTGTTTCTGAAGATGTAAAATGACTATTCCGTTCATTTTTGTTTCTGAAGATGTAAAATGACTATTCCGTTCATTTTTGTTTCTGAAGATGTAAAATGACTATTCCGTTCATTTTTGTTTCCGAAGATGTAAAATGACTATTCTGTTCATTTTTGTTTCCGAAGATGTAAAATGACTATTCTGTTCATTTTTGTTTCTGAAGATGTAAAATGACTATTCTGTTCATTTTTGTTTCTGAAGATGTAAAATGACTATTCTGTTCATTTTTGTTTCTGAAGATGTTGTGGAAAATGACTATTCTGTTCATTTTTGTTTCTAAAGAATGCCTGTTGAGAATAACTCTGTTCATTTTTCATTTCTGAAAAATGTTCGTTAAAGAGAAATTACAGGATTACGTCTAGTTCATCTTTGATGGTTATTTAACACAAAGTCACAAATAGACTCCTACGAATTAATTTCGGGACGAAATTTCCTAAAGTAGGGGAGACTGTAACACCTGTGTCATTTCAACCATCAAACAAATGCCAAACCAATGAAATATTGTATTTCATACTTTGGACTTGTATAAATATGTGTATCTTTTGCACATATCAACTCTTGTTCGATTTCAAACTCTAAATCGCTTTCTGGAAGGTTATACGTGCACTAATGCGTAAATATAACCAGTTCAATCCAACCAACACTCCGGAATAGTGAAATAGGCTTAACATACCTTGAATAACCTTTACATAACTTATATATAAGTTTTGGAAGGTTTGGTGTGGTGAAATCAAGTTAAATCGCTTACAGGGACTAAAGTTGACGAACTGCGAAAGTATGCCAATTTTAACTGTAACAGACATTCCGGAACATGACCATAAGTTAAACACACCATAAATATCCTTTACATAGCTTAGAAATAGGCTTTAATGGGTTCGGTGTGCTAAAATAAACTTTTGGGTCATTCAGGGACTAAAAGTGTCAAAAAGTGCACAAGTTTGCATTTTCGCGCATAACTTACGTTCTGAATACATCCGGACATCCAAAAATTTATGTAAGCACTAAAATATTTTATTTTAGTGTTCGCCATAAGAAAAATCCATTCGTCACGTCATTTGGATCGTTTTTCGCATTCAGGACCAGATTCGATGTATTAGCCGTTGTTTAATTCACAACCACACATTCTAACTTGCTTAGTCAGCGGATAAGGATGGAATTTTGGCACCATAACTTTGCAACACATGTATGGATGGAATTTAAACACCTAAACACCATAACTTTGCAACACATGTACGGATGGGATTAAGGCACGTTTTCCATGAAACGATCTTAACGGTTCGAGTATTCCTATAAATACCCCATACCCCCCATTGCTAAAATCACTAGAATTCTGATTTGAGAACCTCTAAGTTGAAACCATTGTTTCATACCTGAGATTCTTGAATCGGGATTAGCATTCGGGGACCCTTCGTAAGTATTCTTTCGTTCTTTTCCTTATTTTATTGCTTTTCGAGTCAGAAAGTCAAACTTTGTTTGACTTTCAGCGTTGACCAGTAATGGTCAATGCGAAGTTCGTTTGAACTTCGCAACGTGAGTGTAATCACGTTGGTCATAGTCCCTTGGGACTATGCCCACTGATTACCACGTTGTCTAGGGTCGTAGGGTAGGCGATCTAATAAATCGCCTATACCTTCGAACCCGACCCAGTTTGGTCGATCATTAGGATCCGACCAAATACATTAGGTGACCCTAGTATAGGGCATAACCTTCCGAGGTTATACCCTATGGTCACATCGTTTAAGTAGTTGTATGATAGGAAGTTTATATGCCTTAGGTAAATTACCAGAATACCCTTTTCATGTATAATTGGTAATTAAGCATATGTAACCTAAACTTTTGTCACATAACTGATTATGTAACATGTTTAGGCATATAACACTTGTCATAGGACTAGTTAGACGGTCCGAACGCGTTTCACGCGAACGACGCGTTAAAGTAGCATAAGCTACCTAAACGGGTCGTAATGGGTCGTAGACACTTAGGTTAAGTTTCATTTAGTATGTAGGCTTTGATTAACCATATCACATGAGTTCCTACACTCATTTGGTTTACAAACCCTCATGCTACCCAGTCTTCCGATTTAGGTCCGGTTTATTAATGTAGTTACCTATATTAGGTGCCGTTTGATATTCCGCGATCTCTAGCATTGTTTGGTTGTTACTCAAGGACTTCTGAGCAATCTCAGGTGAGTACATAGACCCCTCTTTTACTGTTTTCCAAACTGTTTTGGGGTGGAACACATGTGCCTACTTGTTACTTTCATGCTTTCCTGTTTTAACATCATATACTGCTATGTTCGTTAGTACATTATAGTACATGATTTTATGACATTTCATGCTAGGTGTGCCCAATTGTGTGCATTACTTAGTACATCGTTTTACATAACATTTTGACATAGACATTTTAACATAATTGACATTTGATCATGCATTTCCCACAAAACATAACTTTGATTTAAACCAAGATTTACTTCAATACTTTGTTTTTGTGCATATGGTTTAGTTGAGACATTTCACTTGCCATACATGACATCTTGACATAGACGTTTGACATGGATATTTGACATAGACATTTGACATGGATATTTGACATAGACATTTTGATATGATTTACATCTTGACATGAACACTTTGACATATTACCCAATACTTTTGACAATTGATTTAAACATAGACTTCTTACATTGGTTGGTTTGGTTTGATTAAGTGATTAAGTAACGATGCGTGTGTAATATGATACAAGCATGGTGGATACGCCGCTGGTACTTCCTATATATAAGTGTTTGTATGGTATTACATATCATAGCGTTATTTGAATCATTTCAGTTTGAGACATAGAACATTTTATACAAATAACATACTTTTCACAAGACATTGTTTTACAAACAACATATCTTATACAAACTCATTTTACATGGTTATTCATTTAATCATACATTATTCACTTATTTATACATATCATCTGAACTCATTGTTTTTCAAATGATTTACAAGACAAAGCAAATAACAAGGTTCATGACTAAACATTTTCTCAAACATAAGTCATGAAACCTATTTTCACAAAACCTATGTATCTCACAGGCATTTTTATGCTGACGTACCTATTTTCACATGTGTTTTTCAGGAACTGTTGCATAAGATGATCAAGATACATATAGGCAGACTTGGGCTTTAGTGACAATAAAAGATGCAAGACTAATTAATTATGTTGTATTTCCTAGTTTGATAAGACATTGTAACACTTTAATCAATAAAACGAAACTTCAATTGCCATGGATTTGAAACAATTAATTCTGTTACAACACTCCCCGATGTTTCCGCCACGTTTTGTATGTTCTACGTGGTCGGGGTGTGACAATACATGTTGGTTAAAAGGTAAATATGGATTATAAATAAGCACTTAGGGTCATGATCTTCTCTCATCAAACACACTTAGCAAACTCAACTCTCTCTTCTTCTTCTTCCCTTGCTCTCGGCCGCCACCCATCACCACCATACACCCACCATCAAGTTCCTTTCAAGCCATTTTCCATACACTCAAAGGTGCAAGAGGTCCAACAAGCAAGCTTGGTGCACTCGGAAGCTCAAGGACCACTCTAGTTTTCTTTTATCCACCACTTTTACGCCTTGTTTCTCCCCTAGCCTTGTGCTAGTAGTAAGTGCTTAAAAACTTCATCTTGTTCTTATTTTTAGTGGTTAATAGATGATTGAATGGTGAAATATTAAGAAACACTAAAGAACATAAACTAATCTTGAAACATAAAGGATAAAGAGTGAATAAAGGGAAGATGTATGGTTAAATGATGTTGAAATCATGATGATCTTGTGTTGTTATGCTTAATACATGTTGTTTGTTAGTAGAAGTAAGATGGTTCATCACCTAGACTTGCTAGATCATGTTTAAGAACATGAACTAGCAAGATGTAAAGGTTAAAGATATGAAGGATGATGAAACCATCCATACATGAACTTTGAACTTGAATAAATATAAGTTTTCTTGGAAAAATGAGTTGTAAACTTGTAGATCTAAAGATCTATGAGTGGTTTTTCGAAATAACCAAGTGAAAGGAACAAGTTTCGTTAAAACTTGAATATTACATGAAGTAAACACATTTTTAGTGGGAAAACAAGTGTAGGAACACTCGTGTAAGAAGAAAATTTAACAAAGAAATATTTTTAGAAAATATTACTAGAAGTTGTAAATGTTCAAACTCTTTAAAAATAAAGTTTTTAAGAAACTAATCATATTTTTAAAGGTAACAAGACCTATTAAGTGTGTTAGTGATTTACTACGTATTTTTACAAACTTTCAAGTTCATAAGTTTATGGTTCATGTTTATTTTTGTCAATGTTGATGATCAAAAATTGTATGTTGTTGATTGTTAAATTGTTTGAATGATTTTACAAAAGAAAATGATACGCTAGTAAGCGTGGACGCCTCCATTTACAAAGGAAACTCTGGCGAAATTTTTCTAGAATTTTAACACTTAGAAATATTTCTCTAACAAGTATTTACAAATATATTTTTAACTTTATTTTCGAAATAAACTTCGCCATGATTTTTATTACAAAAATATTAAAGTGCCGGAGGTTGATTTTCGTAAATAGAATTTGATAAATATATATTTAGAATATATATTTATTACTAAAACACTTGTGTGATTAGTTGTATATTTTGAAGAACTAAATATATTGTTTTTAGAGTAAAAATAATATAACTTATAACACCATGATATTACGACTCCAGAATAATACTAAAACTCTCACAAATAACTATTTAAGTTACACCAGTATTGTTATTACAACGCGAACTCTAAAATGTAACTTATGTATGTTCCGGAAAATACGCTCATACGTATATTTGGATAAAGTATTATGTGGAAAAAGTATAAAGTAAAATATAATATTTTTGGGAAAAATATATATATTTTGGAATTAAAATATTTTAGACAAGTGTTTAAAGATATATTTTCTAAGTGGGACTTCAAATATATTATTCGAAATTATTACGTGTACATGTATAAAAACCCCCATCCTTGGGAAGGAAATATAAAATAAATAAGAAGTGTGAATACGGAATAGTTACCTAACTATTTCTCCAAAAATGTTAAACCCTAAGCCAAGGCACGGCCATCCGTCTAATAGGCATTAGTATGTGTAGGTCGTCACACAGCAGGTTGAGTTGGAGACTTACGTTTCGGGATACGCACTTCTGTGAGTTCATGTCCCCCTTTTCTCTTAACTGTTTTCAGTTTTATACTTCGGGGGTGGAATACATGTTACAGTAATTACAGACACTTTTATACATGGTATGGTTAGCTTAAGGAGGGTATACTACTTAGATCATGTGAGTGGGTAGGTGGTACTTGGGGCCAATAATCCTCATTGTAGGACCGAGGGTCATGAGTGATAGATCTATTTGGGTGTAGCGAGCCCAACTCCTGAGTCCACTGTACGGACCATGGGGTAACTTTGAGCCCGACGCAAAAATCTACTAGGTTTGAGTCTTCCTGCATCACTTCACACATATCATTGGCTTTGCAACCCAGTGGTGATCTCTTTTTCCTTAATTGCTACATACCAGGGATTTTCATACATACAGACATATTACAAAGGTTTACACATACTCACTTTTACATGAACTCGCTCAACTTTTGTTGATTTTTCAAACTACATGTATTTCAGGAAATTAATGGATCTGGCAAGGTATGCAATTTCGTCAAGCAGCGTAGGAAAAATGATGTCGTCCAAGTTTAGGAAGTGTGACCCTTTCCTGGACGGGTTACAAGTCTTAAACTGTGTTTTTATTTCACGTCTTGGGTCGAGTCGTATGAACATGTTTTTAATTATGTTGTGGTTGTATGTTATTTTATGTGTCGACTTTTAAAAACAATGTTGTTGTGGTAACTTTTAAAACTTGTTGAATGGATGAACATCATGTGTTTTATTTCATATAACATGGTTATGATATTTGCTATGGTATTAAGAAGTCACACCAAATAAACCCACGCTTCCGCAAAAGCCAGGGTGTGACAGCTTGGTATCAGAGCATCAATCATAGCGAACTAGGATTCTTTCTCGAGTCTAGACTATGATCACTAGGGCTCTCACGAAAACATTTTTTTTACATTCCATACACTAAAACGTCCAGATCCATGATACAAAACATTTTTATAAACAAAAAGGCACAATACACTTTTCAAAAATATTATTTCAGTCTTAGAGACTGAGGGAGGTTTAGCCTTAGAGGCTGGGGAGGTTCTGCCTTAGAGGCTGGGGAGGTTCAGTCTTAGAGACTGAGGGAGTTCAGCCTTAGAGGCTTGGGAGGTTCAGTCTTAGAGACTGAGGAAGGTTTAGCCTTAAAGGCTAGGGAGGTTCAGTCTTAGAGACTGAAGGGTTCAATCTTAGAGATTGGGGAGGTATAGTCTTAGAGACTGGGAGGTTTTGGTCTTAGAGACCAGGGTGTTGGTCTTAGAGACCATGGATTTAGTCTTAGAGAGTGGGAGCTTGGTCTTAGAGACCAGGGAGTTAGTCTGAGAGGCTAGGAAATTCAGTCTGAGAGGCTAGGAGGGGTAGTCTGGGAAGACTAGGAGGATTGCTTGCTTGCATTATTGTGACTTACATGTTTAATTGAATTTATGATTGATATATGTGATTGTGTTACAGACGTCATGGTTTCATCGTCAGACACAGGAGTATCGGATACACTAGACCCCATGGCGATCGTGTCAGATGACGAGATTCCGTCAGAGCGAGAGGTCTACACATCAGACACCACCAGCACTGACGACGATGATTTCCAGCCGTTCGCGCTGCCTGACGTCGGAGTTGAGCCTGCTGATGGAATTCCTGTCGGGGATCTACCTCTTGCGGCGATCCCTGCTCCCATTCCGCTTGCTGCTTTCCCAGTAGTAGATATGCCGCTCGATGCCATTTCCGATGACGACATCGATCTGTTTGAGGAGGATCCACCTGAGGCTGACTATGAGGGCGGGGCCCCTATTGATGCTGGCGTTATTCTTCCCATTGCTGAGGCCCCTATAGAGGAGCTTCTTGTTGGTTCACCTGTCCCGGACTCATTGGAGTCTGTGGCATCTGCATCTTTGCACGACCATGGTGTGCAGCCTCACTCTTCTGACCCTGACATGGCGATGTCAGCTGCACCCGGTCCATCGCACGAGTTCGAGTTTGACCACGAGGTTGATGACGCTTTTGAGCCGGTCTTTTCCCCTGATTTCGATCCTGACCACGATATTGAGTTTATTCACATGGATCAGCCCCTGGAGGCGCCCGTAGATCCTATTGACCCTTTGCTTGACATCCCTGCTGATTTCGATATGGATCTTGTTAACCCGGAGCCTGTTGTGGCCCCAGAGCCTGTAGTTGCTCCTGACCCTGCATTAGAGCATGACCCTGTCCATGATGATGCACCAGCCGTTGCACCTCTTGTTGGTGATATACCCGTTGCTGATCTTCCCGATGTTGCTCCACCCTTGATAGATGATCCTGTTATTGATGCACCATTTCCCGATCCTGTGCCGGTACTGTTTGACCGTGCACCTTTTGCTACTCATATAGATCCACGTTACGCTGACACCCGTAACGGGTGGATCGATGACGATGATGATTACCCACCATTTGTGTTACCTGTTACACCTCCAGTAGCACCTGTTTCTGCACCCACTGATATTCCACTATCCCACCCACACACGACCGATGTCCATCATACTGATCTTCCGATTACCTTTCTCCAGGACATCCCTCCACCACGTCCTGGGGAGGGTTCATCACGACAGCCTTTTGGTCACGTACCTTTCATGTCAAGAGGCAGCCAGTTTATACCACAGATTCCTCATCCTACTTTTGTTCCACCTATATCGACGTCTGATCCGGTCATGTCACAGTTTCCTCATGTTGCGCCACCTACTGCACCATCTTTCATTCCATCTAGCGACCCATTTTTATGGACTACGCCCCCTATCATGCCACTGTCTGATCCGTACCACCCGTACCATGTTGGGTACTCTACGGAGGACATCCTCACTTCCTTGATGATACAGCAGGATGCATTGACGCGTCGTATTCAGGATTTGGAGAGAGCTCCAAGTCCATACTATCATTGTCAGACCCCATTTGCAGCACCACACACTCCTCGTCCACTTTCTCCCGATTCAGACGCTCGCTTTTGGACTTCTGAGCAGCAGATAGCATATTTGCTGCGCGCCTATCGTGCCTTAGAGGAGGACTGGTTACACATGCGTCGCTTGCTTTTCTCTCATTTTCCTCCTCCTCCACCGCCATCAGCATAGGCATTTTTGGTTTTATGCAGGTCGATCTTTTGGTGAGAAGGTCGCTATTGAGCCAGCTTACGAAGCCTTTTGAGAGATCACACTTTTGTATATGATAGTTGTAGTTTGACTTGTATTTTTGAGGGTGATGTAGCCCCATGATCTTATTCAGATATGTGATGTACTATTAAACATGTAAAACAATATTGTGGTCGTGATTAATGAAGCTCAATGGCAACGTTCTCACTACATGCTTTGTTGAGTAATATGTTTTAATTTATAACATGAGATGTTATGCGATTGATGAATGCTACTATATATGCATATTGTTAGTGCACAATGTCTATTGACTTCGTCTTGTATCAAGTCATGTAATAGGATAGGATAGGATAACTAGTGCTCGGGTTGGGAGAAACTGATTTTAGTGAAATAGGTAGTGATTCCGCTTGAAACTGACAAGTGACATTTCAAGCGAAATCAAAATCAATAGATTTCGCTTGAATGTGTCTTGTCCATTTCAAGCGAAACCTCCACACTATAAATAGTGGCACTTGGTTGTTCATTTAAGAAAAACTTTCGGATCTGAGTAGCGAAGCTCTGCCGGATTATCTCCAGGTTGTAAATTAGTATCATATCAATATAAGAGACATTTAAATTGAATCGAGTGTCTGTTTCATTGATTCCGCCTTTGATTCGGATATAAAGCTCTTCTGATCGACTCAGTCAGGTCGTACAACGATCCTACAAGTGGTATCAGAGCAATGGAAGAAGAGTTTTGCTCGATTGCATCAGTTTTCTGACTTCTACACCTTCTTTTTCAAATTGGACAAGATTTCATGGTCAAAATGGATTGAATTTTTCACAGTACATGCGAAATAGTGTTTTAACAAAGCCTTGAAAGAATCAGTTCAAAATTCAGCTTAAAAATGACAAAAACAGGCCAAAAACCTTATTCCGCTTGAACGAACTTCATGGTTTCGCTTGAAAAACTTAGATGATTTCGCTTCAAATCATGATTTCGCTTGGAATTAGCACTTGATTCCGCTTGAAACAGTAGTTCCGCTTGAAAAATCCAGCTGATTCCGCTCCAAAGTGTCATCTAAGTGATTCCGCTTGAAAATATAGTCCTGGTTCCGCTTGAAAGTGGTTTTCTGGTTAAAAGTCTGATTTCGTTTGAACGTGTCACTTGTGATTTCGCTTGAAATCCTTATTTCGCTTGAAAGTGGACTTTTTTGCGTCAAGATCATTTCACGTCAACCGAGTGTCAGTTTATTACAAGTTGATTGATATTGTTTAAACTGATTGTGTTTGTTTGTTTGTCTCCAGGTGATTGAAGATATACAAATTGTGAATTTCAAGAAACTGTTTGAAGATGTCAAGCAGCGGTGAAGAATTTTACAACACGTTTTACAATGCTTTTACTTCAGAATCATCCGAAAGAAGATCTGAAACAAGAGAATATTCGAAAGAGATTTCAGAGAATTTGAAGTATGAGAATATGTATGGAAGCCAACAGAAACCACCGAAATTAATGAAGATTGAAGATTATAACTGGTGGAAAAATTGGTTTGAGGGTTGGTGTAACACCTGTGCCTCCACGGCCATCAAACAAATACCAAACCAATGAAATATTATATTTCATACTTGGGATTGGTAAAAATATGTGTATCTTTTGCACATATCAACTCTTGTTCAATTTCAAACTCTAAATCGCTTGCTGGAAGGTTATACGCGCACTAATGCGTAAATATAACCAGTTTAATGCAACAAACACTCCGGAATAGTGAAATAGGTTTAACATACCTTAAATAACCTTTACATAACTTAGATATAAGTTTTGGAAGGTTTGGTGTGGTGAAATCAAAGTTATATCGCTTACAGGGACTAAATATGACAAACTGCGAAAGTATACCAATTTGAACTGTAACAGACGTTCCGGAACATGACCATAAGTTAAACATACCATAAATATCCTTTACATAGCTTAGAAATAGGCTTTGAGGGGTTCGGTGTGCTAAAATAAACTTTTGTGTCATTCAGGGACTAAAAGTGTCAAAAAGTGCACAAGTCTGCATTTTCGCGCATAACTTACGTTCTGAATACATCTGGACATCCAAAAATTTATGTAAGCATGACTACATTATATTTTAGTGTTCGCCTTAAGAAAAATCCATGCGTCGCGTCATTTGGATCGTTTTTTGCGCTTATGCGCATTCCGCCGTAATTAAGCGAACATCGCGTTCGTACGGCCAAACGAACCAACCTCCGGCATATTTTTGAGCATCTTTTGAGTTCCCTATACTTTAACTTCATTTTAGAGCCTTGAAATGAGGTTAACGGGGTTCAAACGCATCGAAAATCGCTTAAACGGGCTGCAGGGACCATTTCTGCCAATTTTGAAAGTTTGCTGAAACAAGGGGGCAGTGGCGTAGCGCCACTGCATGTAGCCTTACCAGTCACGCTACGCGACTGCCTATTCTGGGCAGAAACATGCAGAAACTCAGTTTTTCGCATTCGGGACCAGATTCGACGTATTAACAGCTGTTAACAGCTGTTCTCCACTCCTTAATCCCTTGCCACATGTTGATACCCTATGGTGAGTGGCCAATTTAGTCTCCATGAGTTTCCGACAAGTGTACGGGTTGGATCATGGCACGATATTCGACAAGCGATCTTAACGGTTCGGGTATTCCTATAAATACCCAACCACCCCCATTGCTAAAAATCACTAGAAACTTGATTTGAGAAACTCTAAGTTGAAACATTTGTTTCATACCTGAGATTTTTGAATCGAGTTTAGCATTCGGGGACCCTTCGTAAGTATTCTTTCGTTCTTTTCCTTATTTTATTGCTTTTCGAGTCCGAAAGTCAAACTTTGTTTGACTTTCAGCGTTGACCAGTAATGGTCAATGCGAAGTTCTTTTGAACTTCGCAACGTGATTGTAATCACGTTGGTCATAGTCCCTTGGGACTATGCCCACTGATTACCACGTTGTCTAGGGTCGTAGGGTAAGCGATCTGATGAATCGCTTATACCTCGAACCCGACCCAGTTTGGTCGATCATTAGGATCCGACCAAACACATTAGGTGACCATAGTAGGTAGGGAATAACCTTCCGAGGTTATACCCTATGGTCACATCGTTTGAGTAGTTGTATGATAGGTAGTTTATATGCCTTAGGTAAATTACCAGAATACCCTTTTCATGTATAATTGGTAATTAAGCATATGTAACCTAAACTTTTGTCACATAACTGATTATGTAACATGTTTAGGCATATAACACTTGTCATAGGACTAGTTAGACGGTCCGAACGCGTTTCACGCGCACGACGCGTTAAAGTAGCATAAGTTACCTTAATGAGTCGCGATGGGTCGAAAGCACTTAGGTTAGTCTCATTGTAGTATGTAGGCCTTGTTAAACCATATCATATGAGTTCCAATACTCATTTGGTTTGCCAAGCCTCATCCTATCCGATCTCCCGATTTAAGTCCGGTTTATTTATATAGTTTTAGCTTGCCGACTGATTCCGTGCTCCCTCAAGCTTTGTTTGGTTGTTGTTCAAGACCTCCAAGCATTCTCAGGCGAGTACATTATTCCCCTCTTTTACTGTTTTCAACTGTTTTGGGGTGACTCATATGTGCTAAATGTTTTATCAATGGTTTCAAGAACAATTACAATGTGGTTTCAAGAACAATTACAATTATTTCAAGAACGCTAACAATGATTTCAAGAACGAATACAATGATTTCAAAAACTAATAACAATTTCAAAAAGTGAACAAACTTGTTGGTTGTAGTTTACATGACCGATGACATTCATTAGCAATGATCAAGCCGACCAGTATTAGGTTATGGTACCATAGGATCTGACAAATCCCGTTATTTACTGCACCCATTGTTATGTGTGGGGGTTGTGGGTAGCGACTGAATCTGTAATTATTAACTTATCCTTTGGTAAGGGTTTGTTAAGAACGAGAGCGAGAGCGAGATGGAGCGAGGAACGCGTCAAGAAGGTTTGAATGTTATTAGAGAATCGACCATAAAGTAGTTTCACAATTAAAACAAGAACGACTAGAACGATTTTACAAAATGGGTTAACGATTGGGTAAACATTTTAACATGATTGACATTTGATCATGCATTTTCTCACAAAACATAACTTTGATTTAAACCAAGTTTTACTTCAATACTTTGTTTTTGTGCATATGGTTTAGTTGAGACATTTCACTTGCCATACATGGATATTTGACATAGACATTTTGACATGATTTACATCTTGACATGAATACTTTGACATATTATTCAATACATTTGACAATTGATTTAAACATAGACATTTTACATTGTTTGGTATGGTTTGGTTAAGTGATTAAGTAACGATGCGTGTGTAATATGATACAAACATGGTGGATACGCCGCTGGTACTTCCTATATATAAGTGTTTGTATGGTATTACATATTATAGCGTTATTTGAATCATTTCAGTTTGAGACATAGAACATTTTATACAAATAACATACTTTTCACAAGACATTGATTTATAAACAACTTATCTTATGCAAACTCATTTACATGGTTATTCATTTAATCATGCATTATTTTCTTATTTATACTTATCATCCGAACTTATTATTTTTCAAATGATTTACAAAGACAAAGCAAATTACAAGGTTCATGACTAAACATTTTCTTAAACAGAAGTCATGAATCTTATTTTCACAAAACCTATGTACTCGCCAGCATTTCTTTGCTGACATCGTTTTCACATATGTTTCAGGTATTGTTGGATGATATCGATTGATAAGATGCATGCTCACATAGGACTGGACAAGGCCTTAGTGACTCAATAACAATGATAGACTATGTTTAAATAGTGTATTTAGATTTCCAGACGATGTAATTACTCAATGTTTAATAAAACGAAACACTTTTGATATCCATGGTTATGAAACATTAATTCTGTTGCAACACGCCCCGATGTTTCCGCCGCGATTTGTTGTTTTACGCGGTCGGGGTGTGACAGAAAGATGGTATCAGAGCCAATGGTTATAGGGAATTAGGTTATTAGTAATGCTTTGACCTAGTCTATAACCTTCTTAGGACCCTAACGCGAGTTTACTTGCGTTTAGTCATAAAACAATACCGTCACCTATCCTTAGGTGACGACCACAACAAGAACATAAATTTCAAAACCGCTTTGAAAACTAATCATCTGTTCTAGGATGATTAATTTCTAGGTTTTGAACCCTCTATTGTAAGGTTTTGAACCCTCTGTTATATGGTTTTGAACCCCTTTGAATTTTCAAAATCTCGTCAAGGTTTTGGGTTTTAAATAATGTGAACACGTGCAAACTGGAAGGGTGAATGCCTGTATTCTGGGTTTTCTGTCTAGGCAAGCACTTCGTATACATCTCATCAGACGCGAGACCAGTTGTGCTTACCTGGGAATTCTTGGGATGAGTGTTCACTTATAGGCGAGCATGTCTTCGCGATACATTATTTTTAACCTATTTACTTTGATTAATCACCAAGGTCGTTTATTGCTTTGTAGTAACAAACAAATGACCACTATCCTTGCTTTCATCAGATTTGTTTCATCTCATTCTTTTCGTCTAAATTCTCTCACTCGCTTCCTTTCATGTTTCCTCTTTTAGACAATGCCTCCTCGACGCGAAAGCCAGATAGAGACTGCCGAGCTGGCAGAAATCATTGCGCAGCAAATGGCTGCTCAATTCCCAAACCTCTTTGCTCAATGGAACCAAGCCAACAACAACAACAATGTGCTATGCAAATACAAGGATTTCAACCAGGCTAAACCACTCAAGTTTAGTGGTTCTGAAGGAGCAACTGGGCTTCTTCAGTGGTTCGAAAGCATTGAGAATACTTCTCGCCACGTGCAGTGCCCGGATAATCGCAAGGTCGAGTTCTCCTCGAGCGTGTTTCAGAAGAGGGCTCTTACATGGTGGAATGGGGTAATGAGAGACCGAGGTGCGGAAGTTGCTCTCGCACAGACCTGGGCTGAACTTAGGGCTCTGATGATGAGGGAATTCTGTCCTCGTCATGAGCAGCGAGCTTTGGAGAAGGAATTTGATGAGTTGAAGCAAGATAGTGGTGAGCACAGGGCGTATACTGATAGATTTGAGGAGCTAAGTCTGCTTTGCCCTACAATGGTTACCCCACTTGACATAGCTATCGAAAGGTACATCGACGGCCTACCTGACTCGGTACAAGACATCCTTACTGGTAGTAACCCTGCCACACTCCGTCAGGCGATCGAGTTATCAGCGACATTGACTGAGTCGCAGATTCGGAAGAACAAGTTACACAGGAAGGGTGACAAGGGCAAGAAACAGTCAGCTGACAAGGAGGATAGCAAGAAAGGCCAAAACAAGAAGGGTAAGGAAGGTGAGACGTCAAAGAAATCAAAGAAGCGAAAGGGTGCCCAAAATTTTGCTGTTACAGCACAGACTGCACAGAACCCGCGGAACCAACCAGCTCAGCCACCTGCAAAGAAAGCATATGCCGGTACCGCACCTTATTGTGCACGCTGCAACGGTCATCACGCAGTACAACAAGCTTGCTGGCAATGCACGACGTGTGGTAAACTTGGGCATTTGGCCAAGATTTGTCGTTTGGGACAAAATCAGGCTGCTCAGGTTCAAGCTCCGGTTCAAGGGAATGCTGCGAGATTCCCACTGGGTTCATGTTTCAACTGCGGAGAGATTGGTCACTTCCGCCACAACTGCCCAAGACTGGTGAATGCAAATGCTAACGCAAACCCAAATGCGAATGTCAAGGTCAATGTGAATCCAGCACGTGGTCGAGTATTTAACATCAATGAGGCACTCAATGTTGAAGGAGTGAACAATTAGTATTTTGTTTTTCCTCTGGTTGGTATCTTGTAACATTTAAAGACAATGCGGTTGTTATATAAATAAAAAATTTGTGGTTTTATTTTCTAACTAATGCAATTGTATGAATGTTTGATTCAACCTTGTGATGTCAACACAAAGACAAAACTACTCGTGTGGTTCTGTCATTTTTACGATCACTTGAGATCTCCCTAAGAACCTCAAACACTGGTTTCTTTTAAATCTAAAGTATTTTATCGTCTTGCACCGTTCGAGATGCAAGAATTATCAAAACAGCTTCAAGAGTTGTCTGATAAAGGATTCATCCGTCCGAACTTTTCACCTTGGAGAAACTCCTGTTCTCCTTGTGAAAAAAAATGGATCTTTTCGAATGTATATCGATTAACGTAAGCCTAGTAAGCTTACCATCAAGAATCGATATCCCCCCTACCTTAAATCAACGATTTCTCCGATCAACTGCATAGCGTTCATGCTTTTCCAAGATCGATTTGCGTTTTGGGTATCATCAACTTTGTTTTCTCGAAGAAGATATTCCCAAAACGGTTTTCTGCATGAAGTATGGCCATTACGAGTTTACAGTCATGCCTTTTAGGTTGACAAATACTCCATCCATCTTCAAGAACTTAATAAATAGAGTCTGCAAGCCTTATTTGGATCAGATCGTCATTGTTATTATTGATGACATCTTGATCTATTCATGTCCTGAGCCGATCACGATCAACACCTTCGTTGACATCGGAGCCCTGATTGAATTCCTTGTATACTCTAAAATGTACAAAACAACTCAATTAGGACAAACCGAATTCCTTTTAAGATCTTCCTATCTTCACAGTTAGATTCTTGAAAATATTTAAAGTGCCAAAGGAAATCCACGGATTGGGTTTCTGGTATGCTTTAAATACCCGTGTCCAAAGATAACAAATTATAGGTCAAATTGAACGATTATGCGATTGAACGAGTATGCAATTATGTGACTATGTGTTTATTCATCTTATGTTTTCTTTTATGCATTTTTTGTGTTTTTAATACTCTGGATATTCATTATCCAAATCCTCGCAGAATCTTTCATATCTTCATATGAGGGATTCGTAGTAGGATATTCAAAAAGGTACTACCTTAAATCCTAAATGGGCTTCTATGTAATAGTTAAGACCCTTGGATTATATAGTACTATTCCATGATTCATAAGAGACCCTTTAGTGGTCTAATCAAAAAGATTGATTCACAATTTGGTTAAAGAACGACATCTAGTGATGTAGCTGGACAGACTCCTTGATAGTCTATTAGATCAATTGTTGATTTAATTAAAAGGACTCTATGGCGGTCTAGTCACACTCATCACAGGATTGTTCATTTGGTTTTCCCCTACACACTATAAAATAGACTGTGTGAACTGTGCAAGGAATTGTCTGATTATGGACGCGTACATAATTATGAAATTTAGTGCACAGAAACCCAGTAAGATTTATTATGTGTAAGAGCCGATAGTGACAACAATAACGAAATGAGAACGATGTAATGGAGGTACGGTGGACGCACCAATGACGCTTCATATACTTGTATATAAGTATCCCTCTTACATTGTAATCATGATGTTATTAAAGGTTACTAGAAGTTCAGAACCCTAACCAATGTTGTTCGATCTTTTCAATTTCATGTTTTCAAGCTCTCACAAGTTTCCTCTAAATAAATTTCGGGACGAAATTTCCTAAAGTAGGGGAGACTGTAACACCTGTGCCTCCACGGCCATCAAACAAATACCAAACCAATGAAATATTATATTTCATACTTGGGATTGGTAAAAATATGTGTATCATTTGCACATATCAACTCTTGTTCGATTTCAAACTCTAAATCGCTTGCTGGAAGGTTATACGCGCACTAATGCGTAAATATAACCAGTTTAATGCAACAAACACTCCGGAATAGTGAAATAGGTTTAACATACCTTAAATAACCTTTACATAACTTAGATATAAGTTTTGGAAGGTTTGGTGTGGTGAAATCAAAGTTATATCGCTTACAGGGACTAAATATGACAAACTGCGAAAGTATGCCAATTTGAACTGTAACAGACGTTCCGGAACATGACCATAAGTTAAACATACCATAAATATCCTTTACATAGCTTAGAAATAGGCTTTGAGGGGTTCGGTGTGCTAAAATAAACTTTTGTGTCATTCAGGGACTAAAAGTGTCAAAAAGTGCACAAGTTTGCATTTTCGCGCATAACTTACGTTCTGAATACATCTGGACATCCAAAAATTTATGTAAGCATGACTACATTATATTTTAGTGTTCGCCTTAAGAAAAATCCATGCGTCGCGTCATTTGGATCGTTTTTTGCGCTTATGCGCATTCCGCCGTAATTAAGCGAACATCGCGTTCGTACGGCCAAAGGAACCAACCTCCGGCATATTTTTGAGCATCTTTTGAGTTCCCTATACTTTAACTTCATTTTAGAGCCTTGAAATGAGGTTAACGGGGTTCAAACGCATCGAAAATCGCTTAAACGGGCTGCAGGGACCATTTCTGCCAATTTTGAAAGTTTGCTGAAACAAGGGGGCAGTGGCGTAGCGCCACTGCATGTAGCCTTACCAGTCACGCTACGCGACTGCCTATTCTGGGCAGAAACATGCAGAAACTCAGTTTTTCGCATTCGGGACCAGATTCGACGTATTAACAGCTGTTAACAGCTGTTCTCCACTCCTTAATCCCTTGCCACATGTTGATACCCTATGGTGAGTGGCCAATTTAGTCTCCATGAGTTTCCGACAAGTGTACGGGTTGGATCATGGCACGATATTCGACAAGCGATCTTAACGGTTCGGGTATTCCTATAAATACCCAACCACCCCCATTGCTAAAAATCACTAGAAACTTGATTTGAGAAACTCTAAGTTGAAACATTTGTTTCATACCTGAGATTTTTGAATCGAGTTTAGCATTCGGGGACCCTTCGTAAGTATTCTTTCGTTCTTTTCCTTATTTTATTGCTTTTCGAGTCCGAAAGTCAAACTTTGTTTGACTTTCAGCGTTGACCAGTAATGGTCAATGCGAAGTTCTTTTGAACTTCGCAACGTGATTGTAATCACGTTGGTCATAGTCCCTTGGGACTATGCCCACTGATTACCACGTTGTCTAGGGTCGTAGGGTAAGCGATCTGATGAATCGCTTATACCTCGAACCCGACCCAGTTTGGTCGATCATTAGGATCCGACCAAACACATTAGGTGACCATAGTAGGTAGGGAATAACCTTCCGAGGTTATACCCTATGGTCACATCGTTTGAGTAGTTGTATGATAGGTAGTTTATATGCCTTAGGTAAATTACCAGAATACCCTTTTCATGTATAATTGGTAATTAAGCATATGTAACCTAAACTTTTGTCACATAACTGATTATGTAACATGTTTAGGCATATAACACTTGTCATAGGACTAGTTAGACGGTCCGAACGCGTTTCACGCGCACGACGCGTTAAAGTAGCATAAGTTACCTTAATGAGTCGCGATGGGTCGAAAGCACTTAGGTTAGTCTCATTGTAGTATGTAGGCCTTGTTAAACCATATCATATGAGTTCCAATACTCATTTGGTTTGCCAAGCCTCATCCTATCCGATCTCCCGATTTAAGTCCGGTTTATTTATATAGTTTTAGCTTGCCGACTGATTCCGTGCTCCCTCAAGCTTTGTTTGGTTGTTGTTCAAGACCTCCAAGCATTCTCAGGCGAGTACATTATTCCCCTCTTTTACTGTTTTCAACTGTTTTGGGGTGACTCATATGTGCTAAATGTTTTATCAATGGTTTCAAGAACAATTACAATGTGGTTTCAAGAACAATTACAATTATTTCAAGAACGCTAACAATGATTTCAAGAACGAATACAATGATTTCAAAAACTAATAACAATTTCAAAAAGTGAACAAACTTGTTGGTTGTAGTTTACATGACCGATGACATTCATTAGCAATGATCAAGCCGACCAGTATTAGGTTATGGTACCATAGGATCTGACAAATCCCGTTATTTACTGCACCCATTGTTATGTGTGGGGGTTGTGGGTAGCGACTGAATCTGTAATTATTAACTTATCCTTTGGTAAGGGTTTGTTAAGAACGAGAGCGAGAGCGAGATGGAGCGAGGAACGCGTCAAGAAGGTTTGAATGTTATTAGAGAATCGACCATAAAGTAGTTTCACAATTAAAACAAGAACGACTAGAACGATTTTACAAAATGGGTTAACGATTGGGTAAACATTTTAACATGATTGACATTTGATCATGCATTTTCTCACAAAACATAACTTTGATTTAAACCAAGTTTTACTTCAATACTTTGTTTTTGTGCATATGGTTTAGTTGAGACATTTCACTTGCCATACATGGATATTTGACATAGACATTTTGACATGATTTACATCTTGACATGAATACTTTGACATATTATTCAATACATTTGACAATTGATTTAAACATAGACATTTTACATTGTTTGGTATGGTTTGGTTAAGTGATTAAGTAACGATGCGTGTGTAATATGATACAAACATGGTGGATACGCCGCTGGTACTTCCTATATATAAGTGTTTGTATGGTATTACATATCATAGCATTATTTGAATCATTTCAGTTTGAGACATAGAACATTTTATACAAATAACATACTTTTCACAAGACATTGATTTATAAACAACTTATCTTATGCAAACTCATTTACATGGTTATTCATTTAATCATGCATTATTTTCTTATTTATACTTATCATCCGAACTTATTATTTTTCAAATGATTTACAAAGACAAAGCAAATTACAAGGTTCATGACTAAACATTTTCTTAAACAGAAGTCATGAATCTTATTTTCACAAAACCTATGTACTCGCCAGCATTTCTTTGCTGACCTCGTTTTCACATATGTTTCAGGTATTGTTGGATGATATCGATTGATAAGATGCATGCTCACATAGGACTGGACAAGGCCTTAGTGACTCAATAACAATGATAGACTATGTTTAAATAGTGTATTTAGATTTCCAGACGATGTAATTACTCAATGTTTAATAAAACGAAACACTTTTGATATCCATGGTTATGAAACATTAATTCTGTTGCAACACGCCCCGATGTTTCCGCCGCGATTTGTTGTTTTACGCGGTCGGGGTGTGACAGTTGGGTAAAAGCTTTTACTTCTGAAAGTTGGTTAAAATTGAAATATGGATATACAGAACCAGTAAAAGAAGGAGGAGAGTTAGTAAACGAAAAAGAGTTCAGGGAAATAGATGTAAAAAATGTAGTAGCTGAATACAAAATGATTACATTGATAAAACAGTCAGTGAGAGAAGATATTATTTCGTTACTTGAACAAGAGAAAACATCGAAGAGTTTATGGGAAGCTTTAGAGAGAAAATGTGTAGGAAGTAATGAGATTGTGAAAAACAAAAAGAAATTGTTACGTAAAGAGTTTGATTTATTTGGTTGTATGAAAAATGAATCTGTTTGTAAAATGATCGAGAGATTTGGGCATCTGAAGATGGAGCTGGCCAGACACAAAATCACATACACTCAAGAGGAGTGTCACACCCCGACCGCGTAAAACAACAAACCGCGGCGGAAACATCGGGGCGTGTTGCGACAGAATTAATTGTCTCATAACCATGGCATACAAAGTTTTATTTATTTATTAAACAAGGGTGTTTCATTGTTTCAAACAGGTAATTAAAGAGTTCAGAACATAATTAAACATAGTCTATCTTCTTTTAAAGTCTCTAAGGCACAGGTCCGCCCTAGTATCATGATCAACATCCTACGGAAAAGCACCCGAAAACACATGTGAAAATAGGTACGTCAGCATAAAAATGCCTGTGAGATACATAGGTTTTGTGAAAATAGGATTCATGAGTTGAGTTTGAGAAAATGTTTAGTCATGAACCTTGTTATTTGCTTTGTCTTGTAAATCATTTGAAAACAATAAGATCAGATGATATGTATAAGTAAATGTCAGGTTA
>JARYGA010053209.1:0-81016 GCA_030545235.1 Helianthus tuberosus | reverse complement strand
ACATCTTAGCTACCACTGCCGCAGACCCAAACTTAGAACAAATCGTTGCACCACAGCCACTACCCTTGTTTCCAACACAACCCATGGAAATAGAACTGAACCCAGGAGACCGGATTCCCTTACCTGCCTTCGACCCAAATGAAATCCCTAGAGTTTCAGCACCCCATCCTCCAAATTATGACTCATGGGAGGATGATCATAGAGATTATCGGGAACTCTACCCACTAGAGGAACCTATACTAAACCATGTAGCACCCTACCCTAACCTTGACCCTCTAGATCCCTATTGGGATAATGACCAGTATATTCGGGAAATCCTAGAGAACCCATACCCACATGAGGAACCGATGCCCCAGTACCCTGACCCGATACCAGCACCCGCACCACCCATGAGTACCGAGAACATACAGGAACTCTGCACTTTTGGTGAGGAGTTGTTAGATGAAAGTGAAAGGATAAGACAAATAGGGGAGAGGCTCATTTGGAAGTACGACGAGCGTAATATGCAATATTGGATGGACCCCCACTAGTAATAATAAAATAAATATATATATGTGTGTAGGTTGAAATATATATATATATATATATATATATATATATCCACTAAAATAGATAATCTAATAACTATTGATGCATACTAGTATTGTATTTTTAAATTCCAGTTACGGTTTGTAATAGATATAGATATCTATAAAATAGAGTAAATGTCGCAATGCACGACGATTTTGATCAATATGTTTGTTGTGTGATTGGTTGCATTAAATATTGTTGTCATATTAATATCTGATAATTGTTTGTAAATCCAGATGGACAACGAAGCAAATCAGGAAAACCAGAATAATGATAATCAAATAAATAACAGTGTCATTCGACACATAGTAACCCAAGGAATTAGAGATGCTATGCCATATATCGTCCAAAATGTTAAAGAAGCGAAAAATAATAACAGTAATAGTAGAAGTAAGCGACCACCTACTGAACCTAGTCACAGCGTAAACAATGGACCGTTACTTCAATTGCCAATTCCAAAAAGAATAAGAACCATGTCTTATGGTTGTTCATACAAAGAATTCTGGTCCTGCAAACCGATAGAATTCTCAGGCAATGAAGGAGCCATTGCAGCTATACGCTGGATAGAAAAGACTGAGGCGGTCTTAAAAATAAGCAAGTGTGCAGAGGAAGATAAAATCACGTTTGCCTCCAATCATTTTAAGAATGCCGCTCTAGAATGGTGGAACACTATTCTCCAGTCAAGGGGAAGTGACAGAGTCTATAATATGGAATGGACTGAGTTTAAGAATATGGTTGAAAGGAAATTCTGTCATCCCAATGAAAAAGAACATATAGCTAATAAGTTCTTAAACCTTAGAATGACTGGAGTAGACCGTAAGGGTTACACTACCATATTCTTCGAATATGCTAGAATAGTGCCAACCCTAGCTTCACCAGAACTAGTATTAATCTCTCGTTACATCTGGGGATTGATCAGTGATATTAGACATGTAGTCAAGGCAGCTATACCACCAACCATAGAAGAAGCTGTAGAACTAGCGAATACCTTGACTGATGAATTGGTACGTACACAAGAAGAAAACCAGAGGAAAAACCTAGCTCAAAAGCTTACCCCAGGAATTTTGCTATGGTAATTCCAACCGTGAAAAGAATGTAGGTTCTACTTCTTCACCTTATTGTAAGGCCTGCAAGAAGAAGCATTCAGGAAGATGCTCTACATACTGCAACTTCTGCAAAATAACAGGACATAAGAAAGAAGATTGTAGAAAGAAACCCAGTAATGCGGTGTGCTTCAATTGTGGGGAAAAAGGGCATATCAAACCGAATTGTCCGAAACTAGCTCTAGCCATGAACAACAAGACTACTAAAAATGCTAGGGCATTTGTTCTGACAGCCAAAGAAGCAAAGATGATTCCAAACGTGATTGCCAGTGCGTTTTTAGTTAATGATGTTTTTGCTAAAGTATTATTTGACTCTGGTGCGAACCAAAGTTTTATTAATACTTCATTTTGCAAACTTCTCAATCAACCATTAACTAAACTTCCACAAGAATGTCTTGTAGAGACAGCAAATGGAGAATCCATTAAGATTACTGAAGTCTTGCAGGGAGCAAGAATAGAAATTTCAAAACATAATTTTATTGCAAATCTTTACCCAATGAATCTGGCTGTATTTGATACTGTATTAGGAATGGATTGGTTAGTAGCAAATAAAGTCAGTATTCTATGTGATCAAAAGTCCATCCAAGTAAATTCACCAAAGGGTGAAAAGATCACAATTAAAGGAAATAAGCAATCTCGATCCACGAAATTCATCTCTGTGATGAAAACAGCAAGATGTGCAAGAAAAGGGTCACTAGTGTATATGATTTCTATAATCATTAACACTAAAGGAAAAGAAATGAAAGATATTCCCATAGTATCTCAATTCTTAGATGTTTTCCCAGAAGACTTACCAGGACTACCACCAGACAGGGAAGTCGAATTGAGAATCCACCTGCTACCAGGGACAGCACCAATTGCCAAGGCACCTTACCGTTTAGCACCAGCAGAGATACAAGAATTAAAGGAACAATTGGACGAGCTTTTAGAGAAAGGATTCATACAACCAAGCTCATCACCATGGGGAGCACCGATCTTGTTTGTCAAAAAGAAAGAGGGTTAATGCGTATGTGCATTGATTACCGAGAGTTGAACAAGGTCACGATTAAAAATCGGTACCCATTACCGAGGATTGATGATCTGTTTGATCAATTGCAAGGAGCTCGATTCTTTTCTAAGATCGATTCACTTTCAGGATATCATCAATTAAAAGTACAGGAAAAGGACATTCCTAAAACTGCCTTCAGAACAAGGTATGGCCATTATGAATTTACCGTCATGCCATTTGGTTTAACCAATGCCCCAGCCACATTTATGGCCATGGTGAACAGAATATGTAAACGATATCTGGACAAATTCATAATTGTCTTTATAGATGATATTCTCATTTACTCTAAGAGTAAAGAGGAACATGCAGCGCATCTGCATTCACTCCTAAATTTGCTGAGAAAAGAAAAGCTTTACGCTAAATTTCCAAAATGTGAATTTTGGTTAGAAGAAGTGCAATTTCTTGGACATTTAGTTAATCATGAAGGAATTCATGTGGATGCCACAAAGATTGAAGCGATTACTAAATGGAAAGTCCCTGAGTCACCAACGAAGGTTAGAAGTTTTCTAGGACTGGCCGGTTATTATAGACGGTTTATCCGAGATTTTTCTAGAATAGTCATTCCTTTAACAAAACTGACCTCTAAATCAATTAAGTTTGAATGGGGACCAAAACAGGAAGAAGCCTTTAGAATCCTTAAGCAAAGATTAACCAACGCACCCACACTAGCGTTACTAGAAGGAACTGAAGACTTTGTAGTCTATTGTGATGCTTCTAAGTTAGGTTATGGATGTGTGTTAATGCAATGTCAAAAGGTTATAGCCTATGCCTACAGACAACTTAAGAATCATGAAGAAAATTATTCAACCCATGATTTAGAGTTAGGAGCCGTAATTTTTGCCCTGAAAATATGGAGACATTATCTTTATGGTAGTAAGTTTACCATTTTCACCGATCATAAGAGTTTAAGATATGTTTTCGGGCAAAAGGAGTTAAATATGAGACAAAGACGCTGGATGGAAATCCTTAGCGATTATGATTGTAGTATCCAATATCATGCAGGAAAGGCTAATGTCGTAGCTGATACTTTAAGTCGAAAGTATCATGAAAAACCAAGACGAGTACGTTCTCTTAAATTAAATCTGCAAATAGATTTAAACGAGCGAATTAGAAAAGTACAAGAATCAGTACTCAAGGATGATACTGAAAAATTAAAAGGTATGATTAAGGAATTAGAACAAGGAACAGATGGAATTTGGAGATTCCATAAGAAAATGATTTAGATACCTAAACTAGGAAACCTACGTCACCGAATATTAGAAGAAGCCCATAAGTCTAAGTATACGATACATCCTGGAAGTGATTAGATGTATCAAGACTTAAGAAGGGATTCTGGTGGATAGGAATGAAAAAGGATATAGCAGCTTATGTAGCCAAGTGTTTAACTTGTTCACAAGTTAAAGCTGAACATCAGAAACCCTCAGATTTATTGCAGCAATTAAAAATGTCTGTATGGAAATGGGAATTGATAACAATGGATTTTGTTACCAAATTACCCAAAACACGAAGGGGTAATGATACAATCTGGGTGATTGTAGATAGATTAACCAAGTCTGCTCATTTCTTACCAATGAAGGAAACTTTCAGTATGGAACAATTAGCCAAGTTGTATGTAAATGAAATAGTTTCATTACATGGGATTCCTTTATCTATTGTATCAGATAGAGATAGTTGTTTTAATTCTCATTTTAGGACTAGTTTCCAAAAAGCAATAAGAACCAAGCTAAATCTAAGCACTGCTTATCATCCACAAACGGACGGACAAAGCGAAAGGACAATTCAGACAATGGAAGATATGCTTAGAGCTTGTGTAATTGATTTCGGAGGAAATTGGGACGATCATTTACCATTGATAGAATTTTCTTATAATAACAGCTATCATACCAGTATCAATGCTGCACCATTCGAAGCATTTTATGGACGAAAATGCCGAACTCCAGTCTGTTGGGCAGAAATTGGAGAAAAGCAATTATCTGGACCAAAGATAGTGCAAGAAACAACATACAAGATTATTCAAGTCAAAGAAAGATTAAAAGCAGCACGCGATTGACAAAAGAGTTATGCTGATAATAGACGAAAACCATTGGAATTTCAGGTAGGAGACAATGTATTATTAAAGGTTTCTCCTTGGAAAGGAGTGGTAAGATACATCAAACGGGAAAGCTATGCCCTAGGTATACTGGACCTTTTTAGATTATTAGAAGAATAGGACCTGTAGCTTATCAGCTACAACTTCCAGAGGAAATGGCAGGAATACATGATGTATTTCATGTATGTAATCTCAAAAAGTGCTTAGCAGATGAATCATTAGTGGTACTTCTTAAGGATATAGAGGTAAATGAGAAGCTTAAGTTCGTAGAGAAACCACTACAGATTGAAGACAGGAAAGTAAAGAATTTCAAACACACGAGATTAGTTCTAGTAAAAGTAAGATGGGATTCCAAGAGAGGACCAGAATACACTTGGGAGCTTGAATCAGAGATGCAGAAGAAATATCCACACCTGTTCCAGTAGACCTCGAGGACGAGTTCTAAAATAAGGTGGGGAGGATATAACAACCCTCCTAAAATTATTAGAACACCCCTACACGTCCCAAAATACACCCCGTATATGAAAAATAGGCCCAAAATACCTCTATATAATTAAAAATAAAATAAAAACAATAACTTAAGTCTGTCGCGGGGCACAACAGACTGCTCCTAATCCTTCGCGGGCCGCAAACGAGTAACGGGTGGCGAAACCCTAGCTCGCCATGTGGCATAACACTCGTCAGACCTACCCCCATGACTGGTCAAGGCTAAGGCCTACGACACCTAACTCGCGGGGCGCGAAAGCCCCTTGTGTATCTTTCGCGGGGCGCGAGAAAGGGTCGATCAGACCATATAAATAGATGGGATCGGCTTTCAGTCGAAATCGTTCAAAAATTATAATTCTCTCTCAATTCTGAATAGCTACAGTAATCTCCGGGTATTATACCCCCCATAATTAGCGAAGCTCTGCCTCGTTGTAAGTATTATAACCCTCGGTTACGTATTAGATACGCTGCCCGATTGATCTAGTGCTCTGTAACGCCTGTCGAGGCTCTGCCCGACGTAGTCGTTGGAGTTCTGTCTTGCGGAGGGTATAACTAATGTAAATATTGGGTTATTATACTAACGCGTGTGCATTGTTTAATTTATTAGATTATAACCAGGAAATCACAGGGAAAAACCTAAAATAGCAATGTGAGTAATCCCTTTTTGTGTAAACCTTTTTGTGAGTAATTCCTCTTTTTGTAAACTGTTTTTACAAAACCTCAATTATTTTACATGATAATTAACAGTGATTGAGTGTTTGTAATTCTACAATTATCGTCGGTATGTTGGGGTTTTGTATACAAAATTTGTTACTACACTGTGAGTAGTAACAGGACCACAAGTTGGGTTGACAGTGTCGTGGGTGGTAATTAAAGTAGAAATATAAACAAATGTAATTGCGAGATCGCCCTCAATACTGTACAAGGATAAAACCTGTTTTGATTAAATTGGGATTCACTCACCAGTATTTCCCACCGACAAATGTTTTTAAACGCGTTTCAGGTAACAAAATGTGAAAGCCAACTGGAGAGCACTGAAGGCTTGGAAAAGTGACTATAAAAGTTACCTAAATAAAGAAGATGTTTTAATTCAATAAATTAGGGTTTATCCCTATAAACATGTTTGTAATGGAAACTTTGGAATTTCCCATGTATTTACTATTATAAAAATGTGGAATTTTACTCTGATAAAATATTTACTAACTACGGTCTTTATGTAAATTCCGCTGCCAAACTGATAAACACCGATACCACTGATACTGGTTCGCGGCCGCCCGTTCCCAAGTAATTAGGGGCCGAGGGTTGCGACATATCAAATCACCTTTTGGCCAGAAATGAAACATCAAAAGCTTATTCAAGTTAAGTTATCTGGTTTTGTAAAATTATTTACTTTAGGTGTTTACAAAACCATTAAGTTAATGGCAAACCACCTGTTAGCATGGGGTTCGTTGCGAAGCCTCGACCTAAATTTTAGTTCACAACAATAGTTCATGAGATAATGAGTTTTCGACATTTTATGAGATCTGGAGTTCACTTGAGAACTTGAGTTGACTTGAGATTTCGAGTTGTTATGAGATCTCGAGTCGAGTTGGTATCTCGAGTTGTTATAAGATCTCGAGTTGACTTGGTTATCTCGTATTCTGATGAGATTTTGAATCCTGTTATAAGATTTCGACTCTTGATGAGAATTCGAGTTCTCTGATGATTTCGAGTCTAACTAAGAATTTTAGTATGACGATTTCGAGTTCCTTTTATGAAATCTCGAAATCTTATGAGCAGTCAAAAAGTTAATTTGAGATTTCGATTTTTATGAAATCTTGAACTCTCTTAATGAGATCTCGAAAACTTGTTTTCCAATCTTGAAAACCTGTTTCTATCTCTTATTAACTTGTGATAGGATTGGAAGATTTCGAATGTTAATAGATTACTTACTTTTCTAAATTTATGTTAAGATAATTATTATCCTTGATTTCGAAATATTGTTACTGATAAACTAAAACAAATATTTCGAAAACTTATAGATAAAATTTATCAAACTTAGGAAAAACATAATCATTTTTATCGATTCATTGAAAAACTAAGGGATTATTCGAACTTTTATGAAGAACACGAAGAACATCATCGAAGAATTTATGAGCTTTCATCTGGAATCGAAACCTTAAAGTAATTTATATGTATAGATTTCGAGTATGATAAAATAATTCGGATTTCTCATAAAAAATAACCCGATTAAAACGTCAATAATTTTTCAGATTTCGGCAGAAAACGTGAACAATAAGTTTATAATTCGGTTTTCATCAATATTTTAGTTTTTCAGATTTAGGGAAAACTGATATGAACAACATATGCTCTGATACCACATGTTGATCAGTTGTGTTAATATATAATGGAAAACATGCAACTAATACCTATTACAGCATTCAGGCTAGCAGATAATCCAGTGATTGATGCAGACATCGATGTAGACATGATTGTCAGCTTGATCTGGTTCCCGTTTAGGATGTATGTCAATGATGGTAGTTCCGAATTCTTAAGGGTAAAGAATTCGTATTAATGGAGAGAGAGGAGGTCGAATTGTATGTGATGTTATGATTAATGTCTCTCCTAAAACCCTCTCTAGTCATCTCCTTAAATACACCCGAGGAGAAACTTTATTAGTTAATAAGGGTAAATCGGTTAATCAACAATTACTAACTAATATATTATAAGATTTTAATATATTTTGTTCCATATAATATAAATAATATAAATGATTATGATGACTACATGATTAAATAATTATAGTTATATATTTAATCTTACAGAATGTTGGTTGGAATGAACTATTAATCAATTGAGTTAAATGTCATTTTAGTCCCTGTGGTTTGGGTCATTTTGTCAGTTTAGTTCAAAGGTTTTGTTTTTCGCTTGTAGGTCCAAAAAGGTTTCAGTGTTGCCATTTTAGTCCACTGTGTTAACTTTATCTATTTTTTATGTTAACGAGAAGGGCAATTCGGTCATTTTATTTTATTCTGTTAACTAGAAGGGCAATTCGGCCATATAAAATGACCGAATTGCCCTTCTCATTAACAGAAAAAATGGACCCAGTTAAATAAAATGGCAACGATGAAATCTTTTTGGAATCACAGGCGGAAAATGAAATATTTGGACTAAACTGACAAAATGGGCAAAACCACATGAACTAAAATGACATTTAACTCTAATCAATTTAAACATACCATTCCCTAGTAAATGTGCCACATGTTTATTGCAACCGGAAAGAAAATAAGAGGCCTTTGAGGTACAACTATAAACTCAATAGAAATGGCAGGAAAACTCGACGCTACTTAAGTGAACAACAAATTGGAGACAAGCCCCTATCATTTTTTCCAGGTGTCCTGGAAAACCTATGACTTGTTGGGGAATTTTCAGAAAAACCGGACGATCAAAGAGGCGTGTAATCACTCTCAGATCAAATTATTTCGGTGGTTCTTCATTAATTTAATCGGATACAACTCTGATTTTCGAGAAATTAAACAAGTGTATGTGTGTCTGCAATTTGTCGAAACCAGAAAATATGATCAAAACCTGTCTACGAATTTTGGGGTTGGGGATGATTAACTGTCTAATGGCAGTTATCTCAATTTTAAATAAAAACTGCCATTATTTTGATATTTCGAAAATATGGCATTTCCAAAAAATAAATTTTCGACCCCAGAGCCCCTTGGACCCTGCTCACAGGGGCGTTGCCCCCTTGGAACCCCCGTAGATTACGGGCTCTATCCGTACACTTCGAATTATAATAACTCAAACAAGCATGCACTCTCGCATCTCCTAACTTGCTTGATTTGTATTATTATTCGCTTTGATTACCAAATCAATCCCAATTACACTAAAATATCTATCTAACATGACTATAAATTGATATATGTCATACCATAACTGTAATGCCCATAAATTTAAAATCATTATTATTATTATTTAATAGGAAACCCTAATTAAGACACCCAAGTGATTCTGCACAAACCTTAAAATTTTCAGAACAATCAGAATCAGGATCATGGCCCCTAAAAACTCAGGGGGGGTATTCCCTATTGACGATTATCCATTTATCTCGCTGTCTAATTTAAAATAATAAAAATCATCGACTCAGCTAGGCTAGTCCCACGCGTGGCAAGCCTATAGTGATTTGGTGTCCCTTACGGACCGTAACCTTAGAAGTCTTACGGTCCGTAAGCTTGTCAAAATTCGTGTATAAATAGCAGGCTTTGGGACAGGCTTCTGGGCGTTCGTTCGACGAGAAAATTCGTTATATTCTCTGAGTTTTAGTCCGAATACCACAATTAACACACACGAAACTCTAATTAAGTATAGCGGGGTGCTGCAGAACAGGGTAATAACTCGATCGCTATTACGATTCATTGTCCGATCGATCAATATATCCAATGGATGTTTAAGTGCTGCCCACATTAGGGTTATACTTTGTCGTTCGTCGTTAATTCGATGGATGAGTTTAAGTATCGTACTTTGTCGTTCGTCGTTAATTCGATGGATGAGTTTAAGTATCGCACTTTGTCGTTCGTTGTGAGAATTTGATCTCGTGAGTTATCGTAAATGTTGTATTAAGTTACTAACCTAGTTTGTGTGCATGTTATTAGGTTAAAAGACTAATCAGTAGTCTAAACTCTGCCCGTATAAATCTAAAATATTAGCACAAGGTAGCTTCACTTTGGAGTTATTAAGGTACGGATCCTTACCCCACTCCTTATTGCTTCATATTCAAATTGTTACAACCCACTAAATTAATATATCTTTTAAAAACTCCTCACGTCTTTGATTATCGATTCATTTGACAGTCCGTTCGAATTCTATTCTAATCATTTGATTTAAGTTTTCATGTCATGCGATAGTATTATGTTAGTTGTACTCATTATCGCATGTTCCAATATATGTTCCGTTTTGTTATGAAAATAAGTTTTATAAGTTATGTGAATAAGACCATCTGTACTCTGATACCCTGAGTATCGCTTCTCGTGGAGTGTCCCACGAGCATGTTGTTGCGGCATCGACATCATGTGCTCCACCCGTGACGGAGAGATCAGTTCACGGCGTCTCTTAAGTACAAGCGTGGTACATATAAGCTATTAGGAGGCGTATGGATCGATCCTAGGATTTAAGTTAATGAGGTGGATAGCAGGTATGCCAACTGGCCATCTCGTGTGATAAGTTTGCAGGAGTAGCTACCTGTGTATTGTCACGTTTTCAGTTTGCTCATGGGTACATCCGTAAGATATAATTATGAAATTATGTTCTTGCATCGTATCATTTTCGCAATAAGTTTCCTCCAAATAACATTGCATATAAAGCGTTATTTGTTCTTTGAGCCTATAATTCCGTACTGAGCATTCGGCTCATTCCGTATAAATTTTGTATTTACAGGTCAGCAGGTTACTTTGGGCGGGGAAAAGAGAGAAGAATAAAGTCTAGGAATAAATCTAAAGATGTTAGTTAATCAAGTCGAATGTCTTCGCTTGTATATTAACCTTAAGTTAAATTGTCGTGTGGTTGTATCCTTGTCAAATAAATAAATGGAATTATGACTTTTGTTTATGATACTGTTATTGTGACACGTCAGCCCTTCCGGGTTGGGGTGTTACAGCTATGGTATCAGAGCAAAGGCTCTTTCCTGTAGAAAACTTGAAGATAGTAATTAAAACCTGTGAGGAATGGGTAGATATTTATGATAGGATTCAACTTGATCTCTTATTTGGTTTAACTCCTATGTTTATTCGTATAGATGCCTCCTCGTCGTCCGCTACGTAGGAGTACTCGTACTAACCCTGTACGTAACAACACTTCTTCAAATGAGACTCCAGTTGATCCAAACGTAATTAATGCTATCAACCAGGCTGTTGCCGGGTTGCTTCCAAACCTTGTTGCTCAAACAGCTGAGGCCGTTATTCAACAAACTCGTCCTCCAGAACGTAATAACACGAATCCAATCTCTGGTGAAGAAATTCGTGAGAATACCACAAACCATACTACCTATAGTATAGACATATGGATCACTAAATTCCAAAAACAAAAGCCGAAATCCTTTAGTCACGCTAATAATCCAGTCGAAGCAAGAAACTGGATAGCTCATATTGAAAAGATCTTCGGAGTTCTTGGAGTTCCGGAGCAATACAAAGTTAGATTGGCTACCTACAAATTTGAAGATGACGCACAAACTTGGTGGGAAGGATATAAGCATGTCAAAGGAGGGGATGATTTTGACGCTAATCTTTCATGGGTCGACTTTCGTAACATCTTTTACGACAAGTATTTTTCGACCGCTGATAAAGAAGCTTATATCAGGGAGTATGCAGTGATTCGACAGGAGAATGATGAACCAGCCTCTGAGTTCATTACTCGATTTGCAAGGTTGGCTAGTATTGTAGGAGACGTTGCAGGATCAGCAGAAGCCCAGGTAGAAAAATGCAAGTGGGCAGTCAATGATCGAATTCGGAAGTCGATCATGTACATGAAATTTAAGGATATCACCGAAGTTGCTGATGCAATCAAAACTTTTGAATTCGAAAGGAAAGAATTCTTATCTCGAACTGGGGATAATAAGAAGAGAAATAGGGAAGGACAATTTAAGCAGGAAAACGGCCAATCATCCACTACGCCACAGCATCAAGATCGCAAAGTACAAGGAAATCAAAACTCTGGAAATCAGGCACGTCCATGGCAACCTAGATTGCAAAACCCGAGGCCTGCTCAAAACCAGATTCAGTTGTATGCAGAACCTATTAGAACTCAACCACTGAATCAGATTACATATCCTTTATGTAATACTTGTGGCAAGCGACATCAGGGCGTATGTCACCGAAGTACAGGAGCATGCTTTAGATGTGGCCAAACTGGACACATGATCAAGGAGTGTACAAAGAAAGACACTAGGAAGAATAACAGACCAAACGTTACACCACCCAATGTTGGAGGAAGAGTTTTCGCACTTTCTGCTACTGATGCTGCTAATGTTCCAGGTACTGTATCTGGAACCCTTCAGATTGGTGAACGTAGTATCTATGTGTTATTCGATACAGGAGCGACTCATTCTTTAGTATCCCATTCGTTTACTAAGTACCTTCCGATAAGACCAACTCTCTTAAATCATACCTTAACCATTTCCACTCCCATGGAAAATTCATCCGTAATCACTTACGTATATAAGGATTGTCTGATCCGTATTGAATCTATTGTGTGTAAGGCAGACCTATTTCCAATACATATGTGTGACTTTGATGTTATTCTAGGAATAGATTGGTTGTCTAGACATCGTGTAACTATAGATTGTCATTCTCGCCGTGTTATTTTCGGTGATCTTCATCATCCTGATATTATATATCAGGGAACTCAAGCTCATAAATCTCTTAAAATTATCTCCGCACAAGCTCAAAAATTCATAGCAAATGGCTGTGCTGGATTTCTAGCATCGGTTAAGGATACTTCAGCTAGTGTTAATAGTATCGATAGCCATTCTGTTGTCCGTGAATATCCTGATATATTTCCGGATGAACTACCGGGATTACCACCTGACCGTCAGGTAGAATTCACCATCGACTTGATCCCTGGCGCCGAGCCTATTTCTAAAGCTCCATACCGTATGGCTCCAATGGAACTGAAGGAGTTGAAGGAACAATTGCAAGAATTGTTAGATCTAGGATTCATAAGACCCAGTGTTTCACCTTGGGGTGCTCCGGTCTTATTTGTGAAGAAGAAAGACGGTAGTATGCGTTTATGTATTGACTACCGAGAGCTGAACAAGATTACTATTCGTAATCAGTATCCTCTGCCTCGCATTGATGATCTCTTTGATCAACTTCAGGGGGCTCAGTTCTTTTCAAAAATCGACCTGAGGTCCGGGTACCATCAGCTAAAGATCAAAAATGATGATGTTCCCAAAACCGCCTTTCGTACTCGATATGGTCATTACGAATTTTTGGTTATGCCCTTTGGGCTAACTAATGCACCCGCAGTCTTCATGGATTTGATGAATCGCGTATTTCACAAATTCCTAGACAAATTCGTAATTGTTTTTATCGATGACATTCTAGTGTATTCTAAGAGTCACGAAGAGCATGAAGCACATCTACATGCAGTACTTGAAACCTTGCGGCATGAGAAGTTGTACGCGAAGTTTTCCAAATGTGACTTTTGGCTTAGCCAAGTGGCATTTCTAGGTCATGTCGCATCAGCAGAGGGAATTATGGTAGACCCAACAAAGGTTGAAGCCATTACAAAATGGCCAAGACCCACTTCTGTTACCGAAATACGAAGTTTCTTGGGTCTTGCTGGCTATTACCGAAGATTTGTTGAAAGATTCTCGGTAATTGCTTTACCACTCACAAAACTCCTAAGGAAAGGGGTGAAGTACTCATGGAATGAGGAACAAGAGAAAAGCTTTGAAGAATTGAAGAAACGACTCGTATCCTCCCCGATACTTGCTCTCCCTTCTGGATCAGGAGGTTACCAAGTCTATAGTGATGCCTCAAAGAAAGGATTAGGTTGTGTGCTAATGCAACATGGGAAGGTTATCGCTTATGCCTCCCGTCAGTTGAAGCCTTATGAAGTTAACTACCCTACACATGATTTAGAACTAGCCGCAGTCGTCTTTGCACTTAAGATTTGGCGACACTATCTGTATGGTGAAAGTTGTGACATCTTTACCGACCACAAGAGCCTCAAGTACATATTTACGCAGAAGGAGCTAAATATGAGGCAAAGAAGGTGGTTAGAACTTTTAAAAGATTACGACGTAAATATTCAATACCATCCAGGCAAAGCCAATGTTGTAGCTGACGCATTGAGCCGAAAGAATTCCGGGACTATATCTTGCTTACAAATTCAGCCTCATATTAGGAGGGATCTCGAAAGAATGAACATTTGGCTTCAGGATAATAAATCTGATGGATATCTAGCTAGAATGAAGATTGAACCCGACCTCATATCACGGATCAAAGATGCACAGAAGCAAGATGGAGAACTTTGGGCAATTGTGCAAAATCTTGAGGTGGGTAAGCAATCTGAATTTTGTATAGACCATCATGGGGTGATTTGGTGCGGTAAAAGACTTTGTGTACCCGATGACTCCACCCTTCGTGAGTCATTGTTAGCCGAAGCTCATAGCTCACCATTTTCAATTCACCCAGGATCTACTAAGATGTATCGAGACTTAAGACAAAACTTCTGGTGGAATGGCATGAAGGAAGACGTTGCTCGCTACGTAAGTAAATGCCTCACTTGCCAACAAGTGAAAATTGAACACAAACGAGCAAGCGGTCTGTTGCAGCCATTGGATATTCCCATATGGAAGTGGGATGAGATCACAATGGATTTTGTTACCGGTTTGCCTAAGACTTTCAAGAAGAATGATGTGGTATGGGTTGTTGTCGATAGATTGTCGAAGTCAGCACATTTTCTACCAATTCAGCAAGGATTTTCGGTTAATAAGTTATCCGAAATATTTCTTCAAGAAATTATTCGACTCCATGGCACACCATCTTTCATTGTTTCCGATAGAGACCCACGTTTTACCTCACGCTTTTGGAAAGGTTTTCAGGCAGCTTGGAGTACACGACTGAAGTTTAGTACGGCTTTCCATCCACAAACAGATGGGCAGTCGGAACGCACGATTCAGACCTTAGAAGACATGCTCCGAGCATGTGCACTTGAATGGTCTAGAAACTGGGATGAATATCTATGCCTTGTTGAGTTCGCTTACAACAATAGTTGGCAAGCAAGTATTGGCATGGCACCTTTTGAGCTTTTGTACGGTCGAAAATGTCGAGCACCGATATGTTGGGATGAAGTTGGAGAAAAGATTATTGAAGGGCCAGAACTATTTCAGATTACAAATGAAAAAGTCACTATAGCACGAGAAAAACTGAAAGAAGCTCAGAGCAGACAAAAGAGCTATGCAGATCAAGATAGACGACCACTCGAATTTAAAATTGGTGACCACGTATTCTTAAAGGTATCACCTTGGCGTGGCATTCGTAGATTTGGAATTAAAGGGAAGCTTAGTCCCCGTTTCATCGGTCCGTTTGAAATCCTTGAAAGAATTGGAGAAGTGTCATATCGACTGGCTTTACCTCCTCAACTCTCTCACGTTCATAACGTTTTTCATGTCTCCTCGTTAAGAGGATATAATTATCATCCACTCCATGTCATTAGTTATCCGTTACTTACAATTCACGAGGATTTGTCCTACGAAGAGGAACCAGAAGCCATCTTAGATCGACAAGAAAAGGTTTTGCGTAGGAAAGTAATTCCGTTTGTTAAAATCCTCTGGAAAAATCACTCT
Organism: Helianthus tuberosus; assembly: GCA_030545235.1. NCBI lineage: Eukaryota > Viridiplantae > Streptophyta > Magnoliopsida > Asterales > Asteraceae > Helianthus > Helianthus tuberosus. Next base: position 65,390 of record JARYGA010053209.1, on the reverse strand, counting down.
GAACACGAAGCAACATGGGAATCTGAAGAATCAATTCGCTCTCTATACCCTAATCTATTCTAGTAATAGAATTTTAGTCGAGTAACGTTAAATCTTGCTCTTTGATATATGTTCATTTGTTTCTGTTTACGGTCAATTATGCTTTACCTTATGTGAATATATTTTAGCTATGATTAAGCATATCTATGTAGTAGATATCAGTACCAATAGTCACTCTATTATCTGTAAGTCTCCATTGACTTTTCGTACGGTAAGATATTTTATTAAGATGCGTTATAGGAGGACCATTAGGGCACATATGTAAGATAATTGACAATTATAGGCATGACCTTAGTTATGAATTCACATGTGTGTTTAGGAGATTCTGGTTATATAAGTTAGTAACTCTGCTATGAAAGTTCCGTTTCTGTTACTTATGCGATAGGTTATATTCTTATTTGAAAAATTTCGAGGACGAAATTTCTTTTAAGGGGGTAATAGTTGTAATGCCCATAAATTTAAAATCATTATTATTATTATTTAATAGGAAACCCTAATTAAGACACCCAAGTGATTCTGCACAAACCTTAAAATTTTCAGAACAATCAGAATCAGGATCAGGGCCCCTAAAAACTCAGGGGGGTATTCCCTATTGACGATTATCCATTTATCTCGCTGTCTAATTTAAAATAATAAAAATCATCGACTCAGCTAGGCTAGTCCCACGCGTGGCAAGCCTATAGTGATTTGGTGTCCCTTACGGACCGTAACATTGACAGCTTTACGGACCGTAAGAAGCCTTACGGACCGTTACCTTAGAAGTCTTACGGTCCGTAAGCTTGTCAAAATTCGTGTATAAATAGCAGGCTTTGGGACAGGCTTCTGGGCGTTCGTTCGACGAGAAAATTCGTTATATTCTCTGAGTTTTAGTCCGAATACCACAATTAACACACACGAAACTCTAATTAAGTATAGCGGGGTGCTGCAGAACAGGGTAATAACTCGATCGCTATTACGATTCATTGTCCGATCGATCAATATATCCAATGGATGTTTAAGTGCTGCCCACATTAGGGTTATACTTTGTCGTTCGTCGTTAATTCGATGGATGAGTTTAAGTATCGTACTTTGTCGTTCGTCGTTAATTCGATGGATGAGTTTAAGTATCGCACTTTGTCGTTCGTTGTGAGAATTTGATCTCGTGAGTTATCGTAAATGTTGTATTAAGTTACTAACCTAGTTTGTGTGCATGTTATTAGGTTAAAAGACTAATCAGTAGTCTAAACTCTGCCCGTATAAATCTAAAATATTAGCACAAGGTAGCTTCACTTTGGAGTTATTAAGGTACGGATCCTTACCCCACTCCTTATTGCTTCATATTCAAATTGTTACAACCCACTAAATTAATATATCTTTTAAAAACTCCTCACGTCTTTGATTATCGATTCATTTGACAGTCCGTTCGAATTCTATTCTAATCATTTGATTTAAGTTTTCATGTCATGCGATAGTATTATGTTAGTTGTACTCATTATCGCATGTTCCAATATATGTTCCGTTTTGTTATGAAAATAAGTTTTATAAGTTATGTGAATAAGACCATCTGTACTCTGATACCCTGAGTATCGCTTCTCGTGGAGTGTCCCACGAGCATGTTGTTGCGGCATCGACATCATGTGCTCCACCCGTGACGGAGAGATCAGTTCACGGCGTCTCTTAAGTACAAGCGTGGTACATATAAGCTATTAGGAGGCGTATGGATCGATCCTAGGATTTAAGTTAATGAGGTGGATAGCAGGTATGCCAACTGGCCATCTCGTGTGATAAGTTTGCAGGAGTAGCTACCTGTGTATTGTCACGTTTTCAGTTTGCTCATGGGTACATCCGTAAGATATAATTATGAAATTATGTTCTTGCATCGTATCATTTTCGCAATAAGTTTCCTCCAAATAACATTGCATATAAAGCGTTATTTGTTCTTTGAGCCTATAATTCCGTACTGAGCATTCGGCTCATTCCGTATAAATTTTGTATTTACAGGTCAGCAGGTTACTTTGGGCGGGGAAAAGAGAGAAGAATAAAGTCTAGGAATAAATCTAAAGATGTTAGTTAATCAAGTCGAATGTCTTCGCTTGTATATTAACCTTAAGTTAAATTGTCGTGTGGTTGTATCCTTGTCAAATAAATAAATGGAATTATGACTTTTGTTTATGATACTGTTATTGTGACACGTCAGCCCTTCCGGGTTGGGGTGTTACAGCTATGGTATCAGAGCAAAGGCTCTTTCCTGTAGAAAACTTGAAGATAGTAATTAAAACCTGTGAGGAATGGGTAGATATTTATGATAGGATTCAACTTGATCTCTTATTTGGTTTAACTCCTATGTTTATTCGTATAGATGCCTCCTCGTCGTCCGCTACGTAGGAGTACTCGTACTAACCCTGTACGTAACAACACTTCTTCAAATGAGACTCCAGTTGATCCAAACGTAATTAATGCTATCAACCAGGCTGTTGCCGGGTTGCTTCCAAACCTTGTTGCTCAAACAGCTGAGGCCGTTATTCAACAAACTCGTCCTCCAGAACGTAATAACACGAATCCAATCTCTGGTGAAGAAATTCGTGAGAATACCACAAACCATACTACCTATAGTATAGACATATGGATCGCTAAATTCCAAAAACAAAAGCCGAAATCCTTTAGTCACGCTAATAATCCAGTCGAAGCAAGAAACTGGATAGCTCATATTGAAAAGATCTTCGGAGTTCTTGGAGTTCCGGAGCAATACAAAGTTAGATTGGCTACCTACAAATTTGAAGATGACGCACAAACTTGGTGGGAAGGATATAAGCATGTCAAAGGAGGGGATGATTTTGACGCTAATCTTTCATGGGTCGACTTTCGTAACATCTTTTACGACAAGTATTTTTCGACCGCTGATAAAGAAGCTTATATCAGGGAGTATGCAGTGATTCGACAGGAGAATGATGAACCAGCCTCTGAGTTCATTACTCGATTTGCAAGGTTGGCTAGTATTGTAGGAGACGTTGCAGGATCAGCAGAAGCCCAGGCAGAAAAATGCAAGTGGGCAGTCAATGATCGAATTCGGAAGTCGATCATGTACATGAAATTTAAGGATATCACCGAAGTTGCTGATGCAATCAAAACTTTTGAATTCGAAAGGAAAGAATTCTTATCTCGAACTGGGGATAATAAGAAGAGAAATAGGGAAGGACAATTTAAGCAGGAAAACGGCCAATCATCCACTACGCCACAGCATCAAGATCGCAAAGTACAAGGAAATCAAAACTCTGGAAATCAGGCACGTCCATGGCAACCTAGATTGCAAAACCCGAGGCCTGCTCAAAACCAGATTCAGTTGTATGCAGAACCTATTAGAACTCAACCACTGAATCAGATTACATATCCTTTATGTAATACTTGTGGCAAGCGACATCAGGGCGTATGTCACCGAAGTACAGGAGCATGCTTTAGATGTGGCCAAACTGGACACATGATCAAGGAGTGTACAAAGAAAGACACTAGGAAGAATAACAGACCAAACGTTGCAGGAGTAGCTACCTGTGTATTGTCACGTTTTCAGTTTGCTCATGGGTACATCCGTAAGATATAATTATGAAATTATGTTCTTGCATCGTATCATTTTCGCAATAAGTTTCCTCCAAATAACATTGCATATAAAGCGTTATTTGTTCTTTGAGCCTATAATTCCGTACTGAGCATTCGGCTCATTCCGTATAAATTTTGTATTTACGGGTCAGCAGGTTACTTTGGGCGGGGAAAAGAGAGAAGAATAAAGTCTAGGAATAAATCTAAAGATGTTAGTTAATCAAGTCGAATGTCTTCGCTTGTATATTAACCTTAAGTTAAATTGTCGTGTGGTTGTATCCTTGTCAAATAAATAAATGGAATTATGACTTTTGTTTATGATACTGTTATTGTGACACGTCAGCCCTTCCGGGTTGGGGTGTTACAATAACCTTTTAACCTTTTGGTATATTGAAAGTCTTGCACAACAGCACTCTCGCCTAACTAGACTTGTGAGTTAGTCCAAGAAACCAACCATTCATGTTATTGTAAAGAGCTCTAATTTGATTGGATCAAATTATCAACTAAAAAATATTAATTCTTCATAGGTTTCTCTTTTTATATTTTAATTATCTTTAAGATTAGATAATGAAATATTGGTTTTTAGATATGCCTAAATTTAACACAATAAGTATAAGTATAAATATTAATGGCCAGATACTGGTTTCGAGTTTGGATCACCGTTCTCATTAATAAGCCTACCACACATTAGGATATCATGTTTAAATAATTGTATTTTGTTGATACTCATTTACATTACCTTAAATAGCACCATGTCAAAAAGGCCTACGACCACACAAATAAATTGTGACAATATGCCTTCTCAGTTCTCTCACACAATTTTTTCGGATAAAGCATGACCAAAGGTTGAATTATCATACGTATTAGATGGCCACATTGACGTTTAGTGGCTGTAGCTATTTGAAGGTGTGGCTAAAAGGTATCAATATTTCTTACTGGAATCAAGAATTTAGTCCTTAAGTGTGGCTAAAGTGTAGCAATGGCCACATGAATTTCTTGTTAGTGTGGCCATCTCTATTATATAGTCACGAATATGAGTAAAGAATTTGTTTTAGCCACGTCGATATAAAGATACTGTATCAAAAGGGTTGCTGTAATCAAGCATTTTGTCCTAATAAGTATGACTATAAACTATTTCTAGACACACAAGAAATTTTGTAATTTTAAGAGTGACTATTATTTAACCTTGGTCACTCGTATTGTTTTTGCCCATTACATTTGCTATCATTCCGTTACACAAACAAAAAACCAAGTAACGATGGTGGGGCTAATTTCTATTGGTAATATAAAGCCACATAACATTTTGTAATTTTATATGTGGTTATTGTTTTACCTTGGTCACATATAATATTTTTTGTCCGTGACATTTGCTATTATTCTTTCAAAAAAAAAAAAAAAACAACGGTGAGGCTAATGTTTATGTAAAGCCACATAAAAGGGTGTTGTTTTACACACCCTAATCTACAACACCCACCGTATAGATACTTTAATTATTACCTACTAATGAAAAAAATATCATAATTATTATCTAATTATTAAGCAATATTTAATTATTACTTTTATAATTAGACCACCATAATTATCTCTTTCATAAGTAACTTCTTTCATTTTTTATCATATTTTCTTTTTTAAACGACAACAACTCTATATATTTATACTATATAATAAAAGAAACCATTTTAGGGACACTTGTCATCATATTAGACCATGTTATATAGATAAGTATTATTTTAATTTAATATTTTCTAATTAATTATAGATAATCCTCCTACTAAATATTATTTAGTTTAATTTCTTATGGATAATTATTATTTAGTTTAATCTCCTTCTCATTTATAATATTATTTATTTAACTAATAGAGTAAATTATGATTTTGACCCCTGTGGTTATATCACTTTTACTCTTTTAGCCCAAAAAGAATTTTTAACATCTGAGCCCCTAACGTCTTTTTTTCTAATCTTTTTGGCCCCTAACATCTTTTTTTTTCTAATCTTTTTGGCCCCTAACGTCCTTTTTCTAACCCTTTTGGCCCCTAATATTTAATGGATGGGGTTAGTGTTAGGGGTCAAAAGGGTTAGAAAAAAAAGACATGGGGGCTTAGATGTTAAAAAAAAAAATTGGGCTAAAAAGGTAAAAGTTATATAACCATAGGGGCCAATATCATAATTTACTCTAACTAATATTATTTATCATTTATACATTTACGGAGTTTAAAATAATGGGTTAAATTTATTGAGACTTCGTTAACAAATTTTGCTACAACAAAATAATCTATTTATATCAATCTAAATTTTTATCTATACTATACTATATAATAAAACATTAATGTGTGACACATGTCGTTCATTGTATGTATTTATTTTATGATTTTCTCGCCTCACTTTCAAACTTATCTTATATTAATTAAATAAATAAATGAATAATGAGCTAATATTAATTTTTAACCTACTTTAAATTTCGAATACCATTCTTCTATTTTTCTAATAAAATATTATCTGAAATTGTAAATTGTTAATTTAAAACATTTTAAATAAAACATTGTAAATGATGCACTTTTAAATGTGACTATTGTCTTACCTTTGGTCACGCACTCACACATTTACCCATGACATTTGTTATGATTCCGTCACACAATAAAAAACAAAGTACGATGGTGTGGTTAACCCTTATGTAAAGCCACATGAAATTTTGTGATCTTAAGTGTGGATATTGTCTAAAATTTGGTCATACATGTGTTTTTTTTCTCAATAACATTTGCTATCATTTCGTCGCAAAAAATAAAAAATAAAAAATAAACACAAAGTAACGATGGTGTAGCTAATGGTTAGGTAAAGCCACATGTAATTTTGTTATTTTAAGAGTAGTTATTGACTAATCTTTGGTCACAAGTAATATGTTTTGTTTATGACGTTTGCTATTATTCTGTCACATAAACAAAAAACAAAGTGACGATTGTGTGGTTATTGGCTATATAAAGCAATATATATATATATATATATATATTTGTAATTTTAAGTGTGCCTATTGCCTAATCTTTGGTCATATATATATATATATATATATATATATAGAAACGGGATCAGGAGAAAACGCTCAAAAGTGTGAGAACGGTGAGAACGCATCCTGGCCCAACACGTGTGTGACAACCGGTAATTTATGCCTCTAATTACGTGATTAACAGGTGATTAAAACGATAATAAATAGTGTTTACGATGCAAATTAACTTAATTAAGCCTTTGGAGTGCCTGGGAACGCCTCTTCGACCTTACAGTGCTCGTGTGACGATCTGCGAAGAAACTGCTGGAAATCTAACGGTAATAAACTGAAACCGAATAAAATACTGACAACGCCGACAAATATTAAATTTTTACGATATATTCTAGCTTCGTAATTAAATTTTAGTAACCGTGTTCGAAACCGGATCGAAAAACGGATTAAAAACGATACACGAAGCATTTTACGCGCTTTTTACTCAATCGACGACTAAACATGCGAACTATGACTACCGACACCATTTTTCATATTTTTAAATCTAAACTTTCAGTTACGACGCTACGGAGAATTCGGGTTTTGTTAACGGGCTCCGTAGAAAATTACGTGCCACTTACACATGAGATGGACTTGTGGGCCCTGGGCCCAAGCCCAAAACCCACAAGCCTAAACCTGCACATAATATATTAGATATTTTCAAGATCTTATAAGAACTACACAAAATCTCTACAAATCTATACAAAATCTCTACAAGAGATTTTTGTCTCAAAAATTGGAACACATAAGATCTCTACAAGATCTCAACCTCTCTATAAAGACCCATACCCCTTCCACCCTCTCGATTTAACCTGCAACCCACAACAAGAAACTCATCTTTCCAAAACACAGACATTTATTTCCTCAATCTCTACTCCTCTCTCTCGATTACATAATAAACAAATAGCAAAGACCCCATTCCTCCTCTGCTTGTGAAAGAAACCCAAACCAAACACTCACACAACCACCCCCCTTCCTCGCCGGCCGGTGAAACAGGTGGAGCCGCGACCGGCGGCGGCTTGTTCACCCGACAAACACACCAACACCCTTTTGTATCTCTCACACACAACCCACTTGTTTTACCCCCTGTTAATCGGCCAACCACCACCATCTTCAGGTGGTGGCGGACTACAGCAGCAACACCACCACCACCACAGGCGGCGGCGCTGTGGTGGGTGGTGCCGGTCGATGCTTCATGCGAGAGAGAGAGAGAGAGAGAGGAGAGAGAGACCAGAGAGAGGTAGATGGAGCTAGCAGCGAGCCAGCGACGGCTACCGGCGGAGGTTTGGTCGGCGACAGCACCGCCGTTCGTGGCGGCGGAGGTGATGGAGACTTATTTTTTTTATTTAAATTTTTTAGGTTGGTTCGGGTTTCGCTCCGGCCGTTTCTTTTCTGGTGATGACGAGAAGGTCAGTTGACGATGATGTTCAGATCGGATTCAAGCTCTGTATGGTTCAAGTATGGTTCGGGTTAGGTTCAGGAACCAGGAGTTTGTTTCGGGTCGTTTCAAGGGTTCGCAGTGGTTCGGGTTTACTTCGGGTACGATACACGATCAACTCCGGGTCGCGACAGCAGGTTCGGATTTTAGAAGATCGGAAATTTGTGGAAGTTCGGAGTCTTGGTTCAGTCATGGATCAGATTTCAGTAGTTTGGGTTCGGCTCGGTTTAGTCTCGGTTCGGGTTCGGGACGACGTCAGTGGTCAACAGTGGTCTGGCTCGGTCAAACCGAGTCAACTCAGTTGACTTGGTCAACTCAGTCGGTCAACTCAGTTGACCCGGTCAACTCAGTCAGCTCACTCGACATTTCGGCGTTAAGACTTGGTAAAAATTAATGACGTGTTTAATATTTGTGTTTTAATATAGATTTAATCTTACGTGAACGAGCTCGAACCGATTTGGTTTAGTGTTTAGTCTATATTTCGTCATTTTTACGAAAATTACATATGTTGATGATTGAGTCTCGATTAAATTTTGATAAAAATAACGACAACTTGTGTTGTCGGGGGCGTCCAAAAACAGAGGAACCTCTGCCCGTTTTTCGAGAAAATTCGTAATATACAACGCGTTTTATCATAAAATAAAACTATCGGATACAAATAATATTTTATAAAAGCAAACACAAATATAGAATTTCTTACGACGACACTTTACAACTTTCGAAAGCATCGATTTCCGAAATTATTTACAACAAATAAATATAGTTATTATATTTATTTTAAACTTCGAAAATTCGACGAATCTTTTATAAAATCAATATGATTATTTATATTGTTTCAAACGCCGATAACCCGATTTCATTTATACAAACACGTATAGTTTGCCTACTTATTTCAAATATCAAACGACATGCCTTCGTTTTATAAAATAAATATAGTCCTTATATTTATTCCAAAGATCAAATGACATCCATTCGTTTTTACAAAAATAAATATATTTCATATATTTATTTCTAGTACCAAACAATAAACAAATTAAGCGAAGTTCAACTTAGTCGTTTTCGTTAAGTTAACAAATTACCGTCGAATCGTTCAATTTGCGATTCGGTAGAGCTCGATGACACGTAGCTTAGTTACTGCGTTTATTTAGAAACTTATGAGATATTCCGTGTTAGGAATATTGTAGAATGCACGCTAGCGAGTCTCGTCTTGGAAACGACATCACGAAGTCTTATTTAGCTAGCTTTGCACAAGGCAATTCAGGTGAGTTCATAACCCCACCTTTTTACGGTTTTACATTTTTATAAATGTTTTCGGGGTGGAAAGACATGCACTTTTTGCAAAGCATACAAGGTTTTCAATAAACATGAATTACATATTCCTAAACCATTTTACAAACAAGTTTTAACTGACACAAATGGTTTACGAAAAGCTTATGTTCTATACCGGTTTTTCAAACAAGCGTATTTTTCTAAATGTGCATACACACGAATTCTAGTTTTCTAAACTACGGGAAAATACAAGTACAAAGAGGTACATTAAACTAAGGAATGACACAATAGATCATGTCACGGATAGGGTAACATAAGCACCATTAATCAACAATATACCTAGACCGCAGAACAAAAGGTTAGATCTAATGGGTTTCAGGCAGCCACACTCTTGGCCATTCTAATGCCAAGCAGTGCTTTTGTGTCTCTAGTCGTGGATTCGACAGCTAAAATGCCTATGGTTTGGATGCTTCCTATGTCGTGTCATATGTTAGTGGCCTCGCGAACCATTAGCGATCTCGTATTCCTTACATATACAGAACTCAGTTTCAATACTTCTTTACAAATTACATACCAGGTTTTATACGAATTCAAAGCATAGGATTATGCATGAATGTTGTCAATATTAGGGTGGACATTGACGGTTACACAAATTTTACAAACACAAGAGTTTACAAAAGCAAGGTTTTTGCGAATATAATGCGTTACAAATACAGAGTTTCCATATAACATGATAAGAAAATGATTTTAAATTCGTTTTCTCACAATATTTCCAAAACAAACTATGAACTCGCTCAACTTTATGTTGATTTTTCGCATGTTTCTTTCTCAGGTTACTTTTCCAAGTTATGGCACGGTTGGAATAGGAGAACCATTGGAGATTCGAGTACTTAGTGAGCGTTCAATTTCTAGAAGTCTTAGCTTATTTTGCTTCCGCTGTGCAATGAAGATACCGGTCCAGTCACGCCATGCTCTGATATTTCAGGGTGTGACAACGTGTCCCGCGGCATAGAGAAGGGCGGAGGGGCGTTTTTGTCTTTTCATTCTTCTTTTATTTTCCCAACGCAGTATAATATTTTATGGCGTCCATATTTTTTTTTTGCGTTAATTGTATTTATTAAACTTTTTGGCGTTTAATTAATTGTTATTGTTTCACATATATGATTTTCTGGCGTTATAGCGTTTTTTGATTAATTTTTTGGCGTTTTTGGCGTTTTGTGTAATAATTCATTACGAGTCATTAAAATTTGCATAAGATTACAATAAGACCATTTTTTTGGCGTTTAGTGAATTTTTTAGCGTTTAATACCATTTTTTAAGGTGCTTTGCCAGCAGCTATTCTCCCAGTTTTCATACTACTAGCGTTTTGGTGTTTGTAGTTTTTGGCGTTTTATATAATAATGTATTTTATTTATAGAGAATTGGATAACAAAACAACATATAACTTGATATCAAAACAATATAAAATGAAAACAAAAATAATACAAAATGGTAATCTAATTTTTCTTTCGAATCTTCAATGTCATCAGCCTCTTCCTTCTTGAATTTGTTTTTGGCGTTTTGAACCTTTTTTTGAATACTTTAGCTAGATGCCAACTTTCCTACATAAACCCCGTCTTTTTTTTAGAAGAAGCTGCTTAGTGGCATCCTGTTTTTTGGTGTGATATTCTTGTTTGGTGGCATGCCATTGAAGATCAACTCTTGCTTGATGCTATTTGTAATAATGGAGTCCAAAATAGCATTTTTCAGTTGTGTTGAACCCTTTCTTCCATGCCTATAATCATCAAGAACAAAGCTCACATGATGGCATATCACTGTCATCAGTCTCTTTTTTCTTGAATATTTGTCTATCTCATCCAGGAAAATATTATTGAGTTAACCTCCTCAGAAAAAGGATCCATTTCAGTGAAAGCTTTGACATCTGTGGCGTTTTAAAGGGAGTGGTTTCTAGAGGATATGGCGTTTTTGTGTTTTTCTGGGTGTGATTAATTTCATTGTGTATAGACCCCTCTCTTATAGGAGTTTTTTGGCGCGTATTTTAGGCGGGACTTTTTTATTGTAATAAATGATAGTAATAAAGTAACTATCTTTTCAGTTACTGCTTTTTGTATTTACTTTGTTGATCTGCTTTTATCAGTTTTATAGGTTATAGACGTCCCATCTTCTAAGTTTAGCCTTTTTTTTAAATGGCCTTATGCAGACCAACATGACGAAATTCAATAACGGAGTAAATAAAATATTAAGCTGGAAAATTTTTTTTTGTTATTTTTGGCGTTTTGTTAGGGTTAACCATTTTTTAGTATTATTTTGGCGTTTTGCTAATAAAGATAGAAATATATCATTTAATTATGTTAAAAAAAGATTACATAGAAGAAAAAAAAAGAGGAAAAAAAATTAAAATCCTTCGTCAGAAGGTACTTTATCTGAATAGTATCCATCACTTGTGTCATCTTCTTCCTCCTCGGAGTCTTCATCTTGATCTTCATCCATGTCATCCCATTCACCTTCATCAGCTTCTTGTTCCTGAAAATTCTGAAGCCTTCACCTGAACATGTCTTGCATTAACTCTAATTTTGAGTCTATTTCTGTGTTGGTACAAGTGGCGTTATGAAATTCTTCCATGAAACCCATTCGCTGCTTTGTCATGATGTTCTCTAGCCAGTAGACTTCCTCCTCTCCGCTGTCGTATGTAACCGTCACCATGTCTGTTTCATCATCAAAACGCCATGATGTCATGACATGGTCTGGCTTCATATCTCGTTTGATTGGTCCAAATTTGCGGGTTAATGCTTTCATAAGCATATGCGTTTCATGGCATTGGTTGTCTAGAGCGATGCCAATGTATAAGATTTGCCTCTGTATCTCTTCTTCCATTTTTAGAATTGTCTTGACTGTCTTAAAATACACCCTCCTTCTGTTGTCAAAATGGAGGACATATCGCCTGATCCCCAGAGTGTATCTCCACGAAACGATTGTTGTCATTTTTGGCGTTTTGTTTAAGTTGGCGTTTTTTGTTAAGGATGTTTTTTTTGCAGAAAATGGATAGATTGAAGTGATTATGGAAGCTATGTTTTTACGTTTGTTTATATAATGATGTTTTTGGCGCGTAATTTAGGAGGAAATTTCTTCTAATAAATGTTATTAACTGAAATTCAGTTATTTGTGTTGTTTCATCTTCCTGTAATATTCAACGCGTTTTATTTTTAATTTTTTGCGTTTTGTTTTTAATGGCGTTTTATTTTTTGTATGGCGTTTTATCATATGATGGCGTTTTAAATATGAGCGGCAAAAGACCCTTTTGCCCTTAATGAAGCACGTCCCACCTAATAATATTGATGTTATTTACGAAAACGCCACCGCGCAATCTAGTCAATGGATTGTTTTGATCGGACGATCCATAAGCGTTCTCACACTTTTCACCGTTTTCTCTAAATCCTGACCCTGTATATATATATATATATATTTTGCTAATGACGTTTGCTATCATTCCGTCGTAGAAAAATAAAACAAATTGAGGATGATGTTGCTAATGGTTATATAAAGCCACATGAATACTACAAGGATTAATTATTTCATATACGGTGGTGATTATAAGAGAACCAAAGGTTATTTAAAAATTAAAAACCAATGCAGACCATTCATTATTTTTTAATCTTAAGGAATTAAAAGATAAATAAAAAGGGTAAAATGGAAAACTCTAATTTTTTTTGACATATAAACACACTAAAATATTATAAGAGTAAATTATTTCATATAAGGTAGTGATCATAAGAGAACCAAAAGTTATTTAAAAATTAAAAAGCAATGCGGACCATTCGTTATCTTTTGATCTTAAGGAATTAAAAAATAAATAAAAAGAGCATAATGGAAAAGTCTAAATTTCTTTTCTAACCATTTGATTATTTAATTACATTATCTCTCATAATTTCTCACTCCAGTTAAAATAATTGGTTAATTTATACAGTATCAATCTATTTCCATAACATGAATATACATTATCAAACATTGCTCAAAACAATCAGTTTCTTCAAATGTACATCCATATATTTCCATATTATAAATTTGCAACAATTTGTTGCTTAATGATGTTGTACCTCATGCATGGGGAGTTTTTCAAAAATAAATTTTGATTTTCAATTTTAACTCAAAGGTTTTACCTTTTGCATTTTAACCCTTTTGTTTTTTTTTAACTTTTAACCTAAAGCTTTTCATCTTTTACAATTTAACCACAATACTTTTTTATTTTCAACTTTGGTCCCCACAGTTTTCATCTTAAGTTTTTGGTTATACATTTCGTTCTAAATTATGCGAGTTAACACGCCATAACATGCGTGTGAGGTTCAACATATTTTCGTCAATTTTTTTCCGTTTGATAGGTGCATCGCAACACGTCTATTTCCCCGTTTGACGGATTCGTCACAACGCGCGTGTCCTAGATCAACTTATTTATTCTTTTCTACGTTTTACGTTTCATTCTAATTTCTTCGCATTAACACATTGCAACGTGCGTGCGTGGTTCAATGATTTTATGTCTGCTTTTCGTCCAGAATTATTTTTTCCTTTTTATTTATTTTAGTTTTACCAGTTTATCTGATATTGGTGGTCGCTAGCAGTGATGTGACATTGGTGCTACTTGACACGTTACATGTATATTTTTATGTACGTGTTTCGATTGCTCTATTTTTGATGTAAATGTTTTCAAGAAACGAGTCAGGTCAAATATTTACGTGCATATTTTTACGTGCGTTTTGCTATAAATTCGAGTTGGTCTACGTTTCAACGTAAACTATCTTGGAAAACAACTCAGGTCAAATACAATTTATTTTCGTGTTTTTTTTTTTATTTATGTTTCGTAAATTTTGTTTTGAACCGAGTTGTAACGCCCCAAAATTTAATCATTTGCATTTATATATATGTTGCTATAGTATGCTACAAGAAATAACTAGGAGTGTGAACCTAGTTATGTTCAAAACAATCAGTTTTTCTAATGTACATATATGTACAAACACTGATAATCACGTAAATTGATAATTCTTTTTAAATAGGCAAATTGGAAATAAATAATCCCACCTAACTCAATTTGGCCGATAATAATAATCACAAGTCAGTTATTGGCTGATAATAATCCGAACTGGTCAATTTTTTTTGTAAAATACTCCGCCATTAAAATAGCTTAACGGAGTGAAGTTTTTTTTTTTTTTGCGAATTACAACCCGATGTTTTAGGGCTTTTGATCAGAACGAGGATACGAGTCGATTGATGTAAAACAAAATACTGCCCCAACCCACGAAAACGATGCCTAAATTCAGGTGTTTAAACTTACAATTAACAAAAATCAAGCCATTTCAGCACAATTTCAAGGTAAGTTTTACATCAATCGACTCGTATCCTCGTTCTGATCAAAAGACCTAAAACATCGGTTTGTAATTCGGAAAAAAAACGTAACTCCGTTAAGTTATTTTAACGGCGGACTATTTTACAAAAAAATTGACCAGTTCGGATTATTATCGGCCAAGAACTGACTTGAGATTACTATCGGCCAAATTGAGTTAGGTGGGATTATTTATTTCCAATTCGCCTTTAAATAAAAAACGAACTATAGTAATACCATACTTAAATTAAATATGAATAAAAAGCTCATTTTATAATGTTGTTTAAAAAAAATAACATATCAAAAGTTATGCTCATTTAAAAATCATGATGTAGTGATTTAAAAGTCAACATTAATTAAGGAATGATTTTTTTATATTCTTATAATGACGTTTTGAATAAAAAAGAAAATATTAACTAGACAAGTGTTTCATATTGGTTCCCTATCACCCTAAACAAAGTTCAGTTTTCAAGCAAAGGGGCTATTAAAATTAAGCATTACTATATAAGGGTTAAATGAAAAAAAACAAACAACAATTAAATTTTTTTGGGATATGTTTTAGGTAAACGAGTTAGGTGTCATATAATTCCATATCTAAAGAAACACTGAATCTAATCCGTGGGAAATAATCGGGGGAGTTATCTTTTAATCTCTTCTCTTGATCAATGTAAGCTGGAATCTCCTAAGTATGATATGCAAAACTCAAACAACACCGTGAACTCGTTACGAGAAGGAGAGGTAGGGAGTTATTCTCGTAACTTCCCTACGGCGTGAGAATAAGTATATGTTCTTTCTAGTGAGAAAGGAAACAAGTGTGTGTTAAGAGTGAGAGAGTAGGAAAATCGGATCCTTAAACTTTTGGTGAGGGCTGGTATTTATAGCCAAAGGGTTAGAGAAGAAGATGGGTTGATTGGGCCAGACGTCTGACGTGTTGTCGTAGTCACACGCAAATTTAATCCAATTACTACAAAATAGATAGCGGTAAGTGGGTATCGAACACATGGAGTTTGTGGAAAATGTGTTGATTCTATAGCCTTGTAATTTAATTACAATTAAACTAATTTGCTGAAATTAAAATCAAAAGTTTGGATTGTTTGATTTAAGAACTAAATTATTAACTAATTGTAAATCAAAATTGGATTGTTAATCAGATTATGAGCTAATGACAATCTTAGGGTCCGGTTTCCTTCAACAATTGTGCATAATCCTAACTAGAAAGAGTTACATAGACATAACTCATGTATAAACATTTGTTGTGATAAAATGGAACAAAGTACTCGGATTATATAAACGTGAGGTTGTTACCCGATGATCAATTAATCGCTATCCAACCCTAACCTTCCCGTGATATCTTAATTGTCAACGACACCAAGAACGTACGATTTAGACTAGAATCAAAACATCAATTAATAAGCTACAATCAAACATTCATACACTATGATAAGCATAGCAAACAAACCAAATTTATCATTCTAGAAATAAAAGGAAACACACAAAAGTCTTAATAGAAACCTTCACCTAAGATGATCACCGAAATTTTAGCCGGACATGGCTTGGTGAATCATCATTCCAACAAAATCAATGTTCATAAGCATCAAAATACAAACCGAATTGTTTAGAAATGTTCCCAATCACTTGCCAAAGCTAATTTTCGCCCAAGAACACCAGAGAAACGTCTCCAATCATGAATGACGTCAAAAGACACTTGAAAACGGTTTTAAAAGGGCAGTTGCGCTTTTCTCGTCTGACTCTACCGTAATTTACGGTACCTACCATAAATTACGGTAGCCTTGATGTTGTTACGCCACTTCACTACTGCCTTACGGTGGAATTTGGGAGTTTTCAGGGGCTACCTTAAATTACGGTAGCCACCGTAATTTACGGTGGGCCCCTGGGTTTCCTGTTTTGTTTCTTCTTTCCATCCTCGTGTGACCCGATCCACTCCATTCCATCCGAAGCAGCGTTTTCCTACATTTTAAGCTCCAAACGCACCTGAAACATAAGCAACTGTAGTCATCTAATTCAAGACAATTACATGATTAAATGAGGTATTAACACGTCTTTTAACACTATTAAGGGTTGTCCAATGGACCACCCGTCACATCCCCACACTTAACCGTTGCTTGTCCCAAGCAACCCATCAAAACCATTTTCAAATGCACGAGCGATCAACATAAATCAAGCATAAACATGTTACCCTTTTACTAACCCTTTCCTAACACCCAAAACAACACACCCCTCACTATATCTCTCCTCTCGACAACAAGTAAGCACTAGCAAAGATAAGCTAGACACACAAAAGGCAAACGGGTGATTGCACAACTATATGCTTGTACCTAAATCGGTCCTCCTCCTAACAAGTGCCAAACATGAATGCAAATCAAAGGGACTTTAAGGTTGTAACGTGGCTAGGTGTACGGGTAGGAAATGGAAATATATATGTAGTAGCGAAGGGCTTAACCCGGTCTTTTATTACACAATGAAACAAACAAACAAGACATCAACTTCTATATACACGACAACTCACACATCACCTTTTTTTTCATTTTCCAATTGCTTTTTCACTTTTTTTTTTAACATAACAAACATAAAGAACAATCAACATAACATATCTAACACACTATAACAACTACTAACACTATAAGACCGGGTCAAGTCGGGTATGGGGAACTAGGTAAGGGGAAACAAATGGTCGGCTTTAGGCATAAAATGGGCAACTAAATGTCCAAACCCCCGCCCCTCTCACTACCAAGCTCATATATATAATTTATGAGGTCCAACCCCCCAAATCCCACACTCACACACACTATGACGAGGCTACCTAAATGCCCTTATTCTTTCTACATTCATGTTCAACTAAGGCCTCGAACCGTATTCAAGCACAAGTTCTAATGCACCCCCACCTGTTGCCACTCTCATCAAAGACAAGCATTATATATATACAAGTGTGGCTTCAACTCTCACCAAGAACCAGGGTAATTAAGGGTTGCCGGTGTGTCACTCGGGTGTAGTCCAAGGTGTTCAAATTCTCACAATGTTTCGCTTGATTAAAAAAAAAAAAAAAAACCCTCAAAATTTTTCCCCCCATCCCCACACTTGGGATACATTGACCCCAATGTATGGTTTTGGGAGGAATTGATCGCTAAAACCATTCAACATCAACAAATGCTTAACATCTCAAACCCCAAATTTCTTTTTGGTCTTTTCATTTTATATATATTTTTTTAATTTTTGTTTTAAAACATAAACACCACCAACTTGCACAACCCAACACATCAAACATCTAAACACCACCCATCCACCCAACCATGAACATAACAAACAAATATTCACAAACATATACAAGAAAGAAGGAACACAACCTGACTAGTAGTAACGCGGCTGAGGAGGTCCAAAGATGGAAGACATCATCTCCGACCGTTCTCCAAATGCGAACAAGCCGCTACCACTTCCACTTCCTCCTTGTTGTGAGGCTCCATGTTGTTGCTCTTGACGAGGGTCCACCCATTGCGAATGATGAAGCGGCGGTGTCGGATACGAAACACTACCATCATAAGGTGGTAGAGATGCATAATCCACCGGTGGTGGATCCACAACCACCGGCTGCCCCCGCATGCCAATCCGCATGCATCCGCCGGGCTTGATCATCATTGTACCTGTTGTTCATCTCCTGCTAGAAGGAATAAGCATGTGTGCGGTTCCACGACTCTTGTCGGTTAAAGTTGCGCTTCAATGCCCGCTCCATGCTAGCCCCCATCCATGTTTGATGATAAAAAAACGTGCGCTCGGACCCCGACCATGTGTCAAAAACCGATGCCGGCGGACGTTGATTTTCGATAATTTCTTGCATTGTTCCATCATATGCCCAGTTTGGCTCATACGAGCGCTTCGTATAGTCAAAGAAACCACCACCATGTCCCCGACTTGGGCCCCCTTGGCCCACATCCATGTGCTCACCATGCGGCTCATCCGCGTAATCTTCATCCCCACTCGGGGGTTCATCTTCACTCTCGGGCTCATCCGCTTCGCCCGGTAATAGTGCCCTTGCATCAACCTTTAAAGCTCTCCACCTTTGACCTTCCGAATTCAACTTATGATAGCGTTCTGACTCATCATAAGTCCATCCAACACCCATCCTCCTTATGTCAAATGGCTTATGCCTTTTTGGTGCTCCCTTGTCTTTCGATGTTATAGCCTTGAACTGTTTCAACAACCCCGTAATAATCCGACAATACTAAATGATGCTCCTCCCCACTTTATTTCGGCATATCCAAACATGATTCATTATCAAATACTGCAGCGGAAAACGGGGTGATCCATGAAGCAACGAGTAAATAACGGGCACCTCTTGAAACCTCACCTCCTGCTTGTCACCTCTCCTTGGAATCACATTCAAGATACAAATAGTGAGCAACAGTTTTACCTCAATCTTCAAATTCCTTCTATACAACGTGCCATTAAAAGTACCCGGTAAGAACAAGGCTGCTAACATGTCATTCCACCTTGGGTGGGCCTCTGGTTTGATGAGAAAATCATCAAGACTCGGGATTGTATAATCACGAGCAGGCAAACTGTCATACTTCGCCAATTTCCGCAATGTATCAAACGACATCTCCAAATTTATCCCATTAACAGTGCCCGTTAACTTCATTTGAGACGGCATGTCGTACTTGTTGCATGTCAAAGTAGCCATCCACTCCTGAATCTCGTTCATGAACAAATTCTTGTTGTCTTTGTCATAGCAACTAAGCGTTGCTTCCCAACCCAAGGCACGAAACTGAGCGAACACATTGAACGGCCCGAACTCTACTTCTCTAACCTCTCTTTCACAAATAAATGCAGCAGCTTTGTCTTTTAATTTGTTCATTCGATCATTGAATAATGTAGGCTGCCATTCTTCCGGTTGATCGTCTAACGGACCCGCTTCCCACCTTGGCTTGTCAGCCGGGTCCAACTCCATCACTTCCTCCTCATCGCTATCATCACTGTCATCATCTCTACCTAAATATCTTCGCTTCTTCGGTTGTTGTTCAGGTTGTTTGCCTTTGCGTTTTGAAGAACTAGCTCTCGCTCTTTCTCACCATTTCCTACACACATCACAAACACAAACAAAACACCAACACAAAAATCAGTCCCCTTTTCTCCAAAAATCCCCACACTTGCTTGTTACTATGGTTGTAGATGCTAGTGAACACAAAATTTCATATGGTATTTTCACCAAATTTGGGCATGGTGCCTCTACAATGTAAAGGTTCCCAAAAGTTCACAATTTTAACATCAATCCTACATCTACAACCATAACACACTTTCAATTAACAATCTTTCATTGTAGGATCGGGGAATCGATCTAAACAAGTCGCTCAGAAGAGTTCTAGACCAAATCTGAGGCGGAATTCAGTGATTTGATCTTCATTGCAGCTTGATTCACACTTAGAAGTAGATTAACTGTCGTTTGTATTAATTTCAAAACGTTACAAGAGCTGGCGACACTTCGGCAGAGCTTCGCTACCGGAATCAGAAGTTGTTACAAATGAAGAACCAAGACCCCCTATATATAGGACATCCAGGTCGCACGAACCAGTCTGGTCCAGTTCGTACGAACTGGTCACTTCGTGTGAATTGGCTGGTTCAGACCCGTTTCCTGTTTTTCTCGTACTACGTGTCTTGGTCTATCAATTCTATTACATGACTCGATACAAGACGAAGTCAACAGACATATGCACTAACATACTCCCCCTTGGATGTTGACGAGTCTTCAGTGTATTGAGTCTTCAGTCTTGATCAGTTTTCTTGCTCTGTCCAAAGTATCTTTCTCTGTAAGCATCCTCATCAATCTCTCTCCTCTTCTATCAGAATCTCAATCTGACTCTTCAGATTCTCTTAATCAGATCTCTTGATTCCTTAAGCTCACCAGCAATCTGCAGCTTCTATCTCGAGCTTTGTTCCAGAATCTGAATCTGGTTCTTATGTCTTCAGACTCCCCCTTTCGATAAGCTGGGATCGCAGTCTGGAATTCACAATCTGCATCTTTCACAGGTTCAGGAACGTCTCCTGGCTCTCCGTAGCAAAAGAATCAGAAACTTGGCTCTATTCTGCATATACTTATGTGGAAAGTCCTCAAAAGTCGAAACCTAGCTCTTTCAAAGCTTTTACCTGCACATACTCTACCCAAAACATAAGGTTTTTTATTTATAACAATTTTAATCTCTGCTTAGCCAATTGTATTTGCAATACTCAAATTTGGTTTCAAATTAATGAACCATTTAATCATTTCAAAATCATTTCTCATTTCAAACAAACTCTCCCAACCCTGTTATCCATCATGTTTAGCACTTGGAATTTTGAAAGTCAGCTTTCAAACATCAATTGTCGAAAATCAGATGAAATAAAATCTTTTTGAATTTTTCAAAATTTTATGCTAAAACACACTTAAAATCTTTTTGGATTTTGGGAAATTAATTATATACAGACATCTTTTTGTGAGTTTGTGTAAGAGGATCATATCAGTTTACTACAAATCACTAGCACCGTTGAGCTTTAAACACTTTAACATCTAAACGATTCACTTAGATTGTCAGTATACTGATCCAGTTAAATTTTCACACAAAGTTCAATTGATTCGAGATACGAGATTAGTGTTTTAATGAACTTAACTTATTCACGTGTCCCACCTTAGAATATACTCCCGTATCCAGACTCCTATATTCAGTCTTACAGGTGAATGTACACTAATGATATCTGTAAATGGGTAATGCGAGACCATGAGAGCTCAGGTTAGAACTTTCGTTCAGACAAAGAGATGATGGCTCGTCTTTCATGTATGTCCCGTTTGGGGATCTTTTCTTCAACAGCACATGATTAGCATTTTTCAATGTTTCATCATTTTTTATGCTGAGGGTGGGCTTTATGATTAAAGCAGTGCAGAATATTATACGAGGACTAGGCTATTGCTCCCACAAAATCAGAAGTCCTGGTATAATACCTCAGATATCATCACGTACAAAGACCTAGTATGTCAGAAATAGAAAGCCCTTCAAACAAGATTTCAGGGGTTACCTATATATCCGAGAGATGTTCCCCACTAGATAAGTAAGTAATGATATTTAGGTTTATATCTCGAAAACAATCTACTAAGCGTGTAAAAATCTACTGGCATATCATCAGTGAGATCGTTTATCACATTTTAACTTTCCAATTCTTTAGCGTACTGTGATTGTCTACTGATGGACTATCATTTCCTCTTTTTCACAACAAAACTCATTTTGTTTTTTTCGATGTTTTTGGATTTTAGATTTTATCATGTTTTTGGATTTTTCAAATTTTCAAAATTTCTAAATTTTTTACTCCCCCAAAAATCAAAAATATGTTTCAATTTTTTATTTTCCGGGAAAATTTGAAACGTAAAAGCAATAAACTGTACAAATAAAATGACAAACTGATGTGAATTGCTTCAATTCGCCATCCACTTGGCATAAACAATCAGAACTCCCCCTGTCAACAAACTATTTTCCCATTATGATTTCAAAACACTTAAATTTGTTTTAATCAAAATGGTTTTTCAGAAAAATTAGTTTTGTTGATAATAAAAAATCATGGGGTTTCATCACATTGTTTTCAAATTACCACTTGTAAAAACTATCACTTGTAAGTTCACTTTTCCTTTTCTTTCACCACTTGTATGAAAGTTAAAACAAGTTCAACTTAATGACCTTGATTAACCACTTGTAGGTTCTTATCAACAATACTCCTTGTAAGTCGAAATATCACAGTTGTGAATTTCTCAAGAAAGATGCCGATTCCTACTCCCCAATTACCAACCTGGGAGTTTTGGCAAGTCAGGATTTTCAGTTAAAGAGATTCACCCAAGCCTGACGGTCCTTGGGTGATTCCGAGTCATCATCACTCGTTTCTTTCCTTTCTTATTCTTTTCATAGAATTCCTTTACCCCTTTGACCATCCCATCAACCATTTTTCCATAAATATTTAGAACTTTAGGGTTAAAGTCTTTTTCAACATCAAATTCTTTCTTTTCAGAAAAGAATTGATTTAAAATTTCAACTTTGCCAATTTTTTGTTTTAAGTTTCCATTTGACAATGGTGGAAAATTTGCATCATCCATTTTCGGAACGAAATTATCAATTTTAGCTCAACTTGTGGCTCCTCTGACTTTGACGAGTCAGATTCATCGCCAGAAAGTACCTTTGATTTCTTAACAACCCACTTGTGGTTGTTCAGATTCACTCTTCTTTTGTAAAAACTTTTAGAACACTCACCAACTTCAAATTTTGAATTTTTGAACACTTTAAATTGTTCAGTTGGTGGTTCAGTTTTATCAACAACTTTTTCTTTAAGTTTAGAAAGAACTTCCTGTTTTATGTTGGTTGCCATTGGACAGTTCCAGGCAATGTGACCAACTTTTTTGCATTGGTAATAGGTTCTTGTCTCCTTCTTCTGAGCAACATCATTCTTCATTCCCTCTTGCTTCTTAGCAAGGAATTCTTTTTTTGTCTGCTTTCTGAACAAATTCTCTTTTTCTTCTTCAGAAAATGTTTCTGATACAAAAACAACTTTCGATTTAAAATCTTTAACATATTTTTCTTTTTCTTTTGGAATAAAACCTAATCCTTTCTTTTTGAAATTATTTTTGTGATTTGGTTTCTTATGGTAATTTGGACAAAAACCTTTTTTCTTGTTTAACCTTTGTTGAACTCTTGAAGTGTATTGTTTAGGGTTTTCAGAAAGATTTTTATCTTTTATTTCAGAAATATTAATTTCTGTTAATTTGAAAACCTTTTTAATCTGTTCAGTTTGTACACTTCTTATTGAAAATTCTTCATCAGAATATAATTTGTCGGAGTCATTCAAAGTATATGCTACTTTGAATGTTTCGTCATTCAAATTATTTTTTGATATCAGAAAATCTTTATTGTAAACCCTTTTGACCGATGATTTTGAACTGTCAACTGATGAATTTGAACTCTCAGATTCAAACTTTGACTCTGACTCCTCATCCTTATCCAACACCTGATCGACCACTTTCTTTATTAATTCAGACTCATGATCAGTGTCAGATGTTGTGAAAGTGATATCGATGTTATCTGGTAATCCACCTGAAGGTTCAGATTCCCACTTTAAATTGGTTGCCTTTTTTACTCTTTCTGAATTAGGATCTCGTGGAGAATATACTTCTTCAAGCGGCGGTGGACACTTTGTATAATTGGTACTATGTTTCTTACCAATATTCTTTACTTCAGATTTTTTTCTTCAAACGCTTCCATGCCTTCTACTGTAGGATAAATCCTGTTAATCACGTAAGAAGCACATGAATAACTTTTCAATAACCTGTTTACCCTCTCAGTTTCTATCCTCTGAGTTTCCAATTTTTGTTCAAGTTCAGCACATTTCTCAATGTACTTATTGATGATTCTCTGCTTTGTCATGAACGCTCCTTTGAGTGTCTTCATAGATATCTCTTGTTCATTGCTTGACTTGCTATATTGATTCATAGCTTTGTTTAAAACATCATAAGATTCTTTCAGTCTGTTCATGTTATGAATCAATTTGTTGTTGTGCCTTTTCACAGTATCACAATTTTCACACTTGTCAGGTATCTTTTCAGTATCTGCTTCCTTCTCAACCTTGATAGCTGGAATTTCTTTAACCTGCTTCTTTACTACTCGAACATTTTCTCAGGTTTGACCTTTTCTTTCACATTTGCTGCCTTTTGATTCTTCTTTTTCGTAGCTTGTCTTTCTTTGATCTCTTCCATTTTTCCTACAAAATACAAATTATACCTATCAGGTGAAAATTCTCTTTTATAATATTCAAGTTTTCGAATTTCTTCATGTTGGAACCTTGAGGTTTATGCATAGAGAAATATAATAGTTTAAGGGTTGATCTTGTAATGTTTAGCTAGTTGTTTTTGGGTCGAATGTAAGTAATGGGTTTTGGTGAGATCTCGAGTGGGCTTAGGATGGTTTCGGTCCATCTTGGGTAGTATATAAACAAACCCTTGTTATGTTTAGAGGGTTGATTGCTTGGTAGAAGGTTAGAGGCCACTCGAGATCGATTGCATGTCTTGTATCAGTCATCGGTTCTAAGGTGAATGCAAGATAGTATTTTGATTTGCTTATTGTGTTTATTTTTCTTCATTGTTTTCTTGAATCCGCTTGTGTTTGGATTCCGCACTTACACAAGTTAACATTGGTATCATTGAAAGATCCTTTCGGGTTTTACAATTGGTATCAGAGCCAAGAAACCAAGTCTTGGTTTGGTTTTGATATCATTGGATTCAAGAAGGCTTTAATCCTTACTGATCTTGTTTACTAAGTGTTTTACAGAATTTCAGTATTTTTATTGTGTTCGGATTCAAGCTGTTCTTCGCAAATATTGATTAAAGTTGCTGATTTTGGATTGTGATTCGTTGTCTAAGGTGTTTGCTGAATTAACGGAAGTTTGTTGAGGATAAAAGATTTAAAGATCTCGTATCTTTGAATTTTTGGATGCTACTGAAAATCAGGAATCACAGTTACTTTTATCTCACAAGTTTGTTTTGCAGGGTCTCGACTCACATTCAGCGTAGTCTCGACTCAAGATCATTAGTCTCGAGTGCTTAATTCCTCTGTCTCGAGTGGAAATAGCGTTCTTGTCTCGACTCGCAACTGCTGTGGTCTCGAGTTGGCATCTTTAACTCGAAACCATTTGTCTCGACCGGCTTCAAGTTTTAATTGTTCCTGATCTTGACTCGCAACATCGGTCTCGACTCAGAATTCAGTTCACTCACAACAACTGTCTCGACTCAGGATTATATTCACTTACCGATTCAGTTTCGACTCCTATCTCGACTCGCAACGACATTTACAACGTTATTCTGACTTTGGACTCTTGGACTCTTGAACTTAAAAAATAAATTAATCAGTAAATTAATTAAGTTATTGAGTAACCATGACTTCAAATAATCAAAGTGTTGACCTGGCAGCTATGACTAAGCATCAAGAATTGGATTCCATCATTGGAACCACCACTCGTGTTCCCCGGTTGTTAGATGGAAATGAATTCCCTGAGTGGAAGTGGCGTTTCGAAAAACATATTAAGGTCAAAGATACAAAAATCTGGCGAACTATTCTAAGAGGCCCAAGAGAAATTATGATGGATAGTCCTACTGATGCTGGTGTGAAAGTGAAAAAACCTGTTGATCGGTATACTGAAGAAGATTTTAAAATTGTTGAGGAAGATGATATGGCATTTTCTTACCTGACCATGGCATTGGGACCAGACATTGCTATTGGTTTTCGCACTTGCAAATCTGCTAAGGAATTGTGGGAATCATTAATAGATGTCTATGAAGGCAATGAAGATATGAAAGAGAGTCATAGAAATCTGCTGAGTCAAAGTTTCAACAATTTTAATCATATATATGGAGAGACTGTTGATAATCAAATTCAGAGATTCGTTAAGTTAGTTACTCAAATGCAGATGGAGGAAATGCACACGTCAAATGCTTCATCTAATAGACAGCTTCTAAATGCTTTACCAAAAAGTTGGGATCATCACGTCGCAATGATCAAGAAAACCAAGGATCTAGCAAGATGTAGCTTATCTGAAATGATTTCTCACATTAAGGCTTGCGAGCTAGATGATAAACAAAGAGAAACAAATTACAAGAATAGCATGTTGGCTGCTGGATTCACTGCAACACCCTCGACATCAAGCAATAATACTGCTTTTGTGTCTCACGCTGGTTTTCAAATGTTCAGCAATTCTGCTTCTGCTAAAGCTGCTCCTACCTCACCAAATGTTTACTACTCTGGAACTCCAGCACCTGCTGCTACTGCTGCACCACCTTCTGCTAATGCTACTGCTGCTGCATCGTCAACTCCTACTGCTAAAAACGAGATGATTGCTTTCTTCTCGCAACAGTCAAAGGAAAATCTTGATATAGCTGCTTCTGTCATAAATTGCTTGAATGCTTTTGCTGCTGGTAAACTTAATCCTCCTAAGTTTTCTATGGATGACTTAGATCAAATTCATCCCGAAGATGTAGAAGAAATGGATATAACTTGGCAGATGGCTATGGCAGCATTTAGAGCCAAAAATTTTATGAATAAAACCGGGAGAAACAAATGGCAAGGTCTTACCTTTACCGGACCCACAAAAATGCCATTTGAGTTTCGTTGCTACAATTGTCATGAACCAGGTCATTTGGAAAGAAACTGTACCAAACCTAGGGTCAATAGTGAACAAACTCCAGCCCAACCTGCTACACCTGCTACACCTAATCGAGAGAGAGCTCTTGTGACCACATCGAATATGTCTGCTGATGCTGCTGCCAGTGGAAGTCCTCAACCTCTAGGATTTGCTCAAGCCTTGGTGGTTCAACCTGATTCGCACTTTGATTGGAATTCGGAAATTGAGCGACTGAACATCTCAGCTCTAGAAAATCAAGCTGATTCAAGCAACATTGCTTTCATGGCCACAGATGATCAAGTTTCAGCACCTGAGGATGAGACTTCAGCACCTGAGGAGGAGATTTCAGCTGAAAATCTTGCTTTCATGACTCAGATTCTTTCAGCTCCAGTCAAAGGTCTCACCAAAGAAGAGGTAATTTCTGTTTTCTGTACTCCTGAATGTAGAGAACGAGTTGAAGCCTATAGAATACACAACGCTGAGCTAATCGAAGATTATAATGACATTAAAAGGAAAATTTTCACTTTGGCTAATAATGAAAAACTTTTTAAGGAGAAAATCGAAGCTCAGCGAAAAGACATCATCCAACTCAAGGATGATGTTAGTGTAAAAACAGCCCAACTCTTCATTGTTCAAGAAAAACTATGCAATGTGACTAAAGAACTGGAGGATATCAGAGATAGATATCAAATAAATGAGCTAAATATTAAAAAATTTGATTCTTCCAGCAAATTAGTCAAAAATCTGTGTGATCAACAGCTAGCATACCAGAAAAGGAAAGGGTTGGGATTGGGTTTTAATCAGGCTCCTCCTCCTTATAATGACAATTATACTTACTTACCTATGACTGAGGAGGAGATGATGAATGAAAGCAAAATGACTTATGGTCCCAAAAATTGTAAGCCATCAGTAAATGTCAGACCTGTTGAAAAACAGGTGGTTAAACCAGTTTGTTTTGTGTCCAATGGTACTTTTGATCCTAACGTTTCTTCATCATGTGCAGATGAAATACCTGAAGTAAGATGGGGAGATATGTTTGGGAATGAACCACCTTTAGATTCTGATGTTTCTAAACCTACTTTTGATAAAACTGATTCTGGTTGTGTGTTTGGACAATTGTTTTTGAACTCGTTTCATAGTTATGTTTCGTCTTCTTTTGGGCCTGATGTTTTGGGCAAAACTGTGAATGCTTGTGATGAAACTTTGAATAATGTGCGCAATGATGGATATTTTTCAGTAGCTAAAAATTGTGATTCTAATGTTTCTAACTCTTCAGCTGATGACAGCGTGACAGGTGAGGTCCCTCAGGACGCATTCAGTGAAACCACTGAAACTTCTTCTCAAGAGAATCAACCGTGTTCTGATTCTTCTTCTGAATCGGTCTCAGTGGAAGTCCCTAATGTTGAACCTAGTGGGACCCCATTGAAAACCGAGGATGAAAAGGAACCCTTATCAAACTCAGATGATACATGTGTTGATGAAATATGTGTTGATGAAACATCTTCCGAGATTAAAACTGAATCAGATTTTCAACAGGAAGAAGTGGTTGTTTTGAATGAAAAATTACAAGAAAAGGTTTCTGAAAAGAAAATTAAAACTGAATCTGAAACATCTTTTCAAAATGATTCTGATAACGATAAATCTAATCCATCTGAATCTCATACTTATGCCAGTGCTAGTTCTGATCAACAGGTACCTAAATGCTCAGAAAAGGCACAAGTTAACCAAGCAAGAAACATAAATCAAGCTCATTCTTCTAAACCCAACAGATACATGTCTGCTATGAAGCATCAAAACTTCCACAGATTGAAACGTTAAACATGTTTCAATTGTGGAGTTGCCGGACACATCGCCAGAAACTGTGTTCATCTCCCAAGTGTGCAGTCTAAAAATAAATATGCACAAAATCAAAAAGTCAAGCCAAACCGATATCGTTATTCAGAGTCAGTGACGACTGAAAAGTCTAAGACAATGAGGAATAACTATCGTAAGGCTAAGCCTTCTGATCAAGATTGGAATGCAGCCAAACGTAGAAATCAAAATCAACAAAAGGATTTTCGAAAAGATCAATATAAAGCGTTTAGTAACTACAATTCTCAATGGTCAAATAAGCATTGGAAACCTAAAGCTAAGGCCACGCATTCCAATTCGTCTCATACATCTCATCAAAATTCTGCCGTTAAAAATCCTTCGAAATTTTTAAATAAAGACAATTTGGTATGGCAGAGAGTGACTTACTTTGATGCACAAGGGAAACCCAGATCCACTATGGGCTGGGTTCCTAAATCTAACTGATCCCGCTAATCGTGCAGGAACAGCTGTGGAGGACTACCGTGCACCTCTGGTACATGGATAGTGGCTGTTCCAGGCATATGACGGGAGACTTGTCTCAACTGGTCAATGTAAAAGAATTTGACGGTGGATATGTCTCTTTTGCGGGAGGAGAATCTGGAAGAATCACGTTGAAGGGAACAGTGAAAAATGGCGTTTTAAGCTTCGAAAATGTGAATTATGTCCCAGAACTGAAACACAATCTGCTGAGCATTTCACAAATTTGTGATCGAGGAAATTCAGTTCATTTTACAAAGAAAGGATGCTACGTATTGATACCAGGGATTGTCATTCCTGAAGATTGGTTTTTTATGATAGCTGAGAGATGGGGAAATGCTTATGTCATTGATATGAACAAGAAGCCGTGTGAAGAAATTACTTGTCTATTTTCGAAGATATCAGAACATGATGGTTTATTGTGGCATCGTCGCCTTGGACATGTGAATATGAAGAATTTGAATCGACTTGCCAAAGGTCAACTGGTCCGTGATCTACCAATCAAAGACTTTATGTTGGTAGAAAAGTGTGTTGCTTGTGCAAAGGGAAAAGCACATCGAAAGCCTCATAAGTCTAAGTCTACACCCTCAACCAAAGCTGTGCTTGAATTACTTCACATGGATCTCTTTGGTCCGGTGAATGTGTTAAGTATTGGTAAGAAGGCTTATTGTCTCGTGATAGTCGATGATTTCTCACGCTACACCTGGGTGTACTTTCTAAGTCACAAGAATGAGGCTGCGGGTTTGATCAAACAATTCATTACTCTGGTGGAAAATCAAGCCAGTACGAATGTAAAGGCTATTCGATCAGACAATGGGACGGAATTCAAAAATGTCACCATGGACACATTTTGTGCTGAAAAGGGAATTGAACAACAGTACAGTGCACCTCGAACTCCACAACAAAATGGAGTAGCAGAAAGACGAAATCGCACTCTTATAGAGGCTGCGCGTACTATGCTGGCTGATTCGAAGCTTCCTAGTTTCTTTTGGGCTGAAGCTGCTAGCACGGCTTGTTACGTCCAGAATCATGCTTTAGTAAACAAACGACATATGAAAACTCCTTATGAGATTCTGGAAGGACGTAAACCTTCGGTTTCACACTTTCGCATATTTGGTTGTCCATGTGTGTTACTACTTATGGACGCTAATGGAAAGTTTGAAGTCAAAGGGGACGAGTGTTACTTTGTTGGATATGCTAAAGGTTCAGCCTATAGAGTATACAACAAGGTAACTAAAAAGGTCGTCGAGTCGTGCAACATTGAATGGCTCGAAGAAAATGCTACGGACGCTAGAGTTGGACCAGATTGGCTATATGATTATGCTGAATTATTTAAATCGTTTAACATTTTGTCAAGTGTCCCTACAGTTGCAGGTGTGTCTACTCCAAAACAACCGCTGTCTTTTGGTGATACTGAAGAAGAAGAACAAGCTGAAGGAAGATCAAGAAATCATACCATTGACCCACCGGGAATGGTTTTCACTCGGCATCCTTCGCCTCAGCAAATGTCCCATCAATCCCCTGAAGGTGCTTCATCAAGTGGTGCTGTACCTAGTGGTTCAGGATCTGCACTATTTCCTGAATCCATTCCTGAAGATTGCATCGTTACAACTCCATTAATTTATCATACTGCAGCATCTAATGAGGGGGAGTCTAGCAACACCACTGATGATAATCAAAATGCTTCTACTGAAGACGAGACCGTACCTGACATGGCAATACCTACAAGTGTCCAACGAAATCACCCTATAGAGAATGTGATTGGTCCTGTAAATGCAGGGGTTTTAACCAGGAGCCAATCAGGAACCATCAATACATGTTTATATTCTTGCTACATCTCACAAATAGAACCTAAAACTGTTGATATAGCTTTGCAGGAACCAGGCTGGGTAGATGCAATTCATGAAGAGCTGAACCAGTTTGAGAAGCTTGGAGTATGGAAACTTGTCGAGTTACCAAAGGGAAAGCGCAAACTTGGAACTAGATGGGTGTTCAGAAACAAGCAAGACTCTGCAGGGGTTATTGTTCGAAATAAAGCAAGACTGGTGGTTCAGGGTTTTCGAAAAATAGAGGGTCTGGATTATGATGAAGTATATGCTCCGGTTGCCTGACTTGAAGCCATCCGGATCTTCATAGCCTACGCGTCATATATGGGGTTCACTGTGTATCAGATGGATGTCAAGACAGCGTTTCTATATGGAGATGTGAAGGAAGAAATCTTTGTTGAGCAGCCACCGGGTTTTGTGCATCCAGATCATCCAGAATATGCCTACAAGCTAGACAAGGCATTGTATGGATTACACCAAGCACCACGAGCTTGGTATGCTACACTAACTGAACATCTTTTGGATCATGGGTACACACGTGGCACGATAGACCAGACTCTGTTTATCAAGAAAGTGGGCCAGGATCAGATCTTGGTTCAAATTTATGTCGATGATATTATCTTCGGATCTACAAGTGAGGAGCTTTGCAAGGAGTTTGAGAGAGTTATGAAAAAGAAGTTTGAGATGAGTGCTCTCGGAGAAATGACACTGTTTTTGGGTCTACAAGTCAAACAGAATTCTCAAGGCATTCTTATTCATCAAGGGAAGTATGTGGATGATGTGCTAGCAAAATTCAAGCTTTCAGATGCAAAATCAGCTGAAACACCAATGGCAGAGAGACTGTTATTGACTGAAGATGAAGAAGGATCTTCTGTTGATCAACGTCAGTATAGGTCTATGATCGGGTCGTTGATGTATCTGACAGCTAGCCATCCGGATATCATGTTTGTTGTCTGCAACTGCGCAAGATATCAGGCTAATCCTAAAACTTCTCATCTTACTGCTGTTAAACGAATCTTTCGGTACCTTAAAGGCCGACCTTGGTTTGGTCTGTGGTATCCGAGGGATTCCAATTTTGACTTGTTTGCGTTTTCTGACAGCAACTTTGGAGGTACTGATAGTGACAGGAAATCTACATCAGCTGGATGTCAATTTCTGGGTGACAGGCTCATTTCTTGGCAATGCAAGAAACAACAAACGGTGGCGATTTCTACAGCTGAAGCTGAGTATGTTGCCGCCTCTGCATCTTGCTCTCAAGTGGTGTGGATGCAACATCAATTGCAGGACTACAGTTTGACTTATCTCAATACTACTATTTACTGCGATAATGATGCTGCAATACAAATTGTTAAAAATCCTGTTTTTCACTCCAAAACCAAGCACATAGACATAAAAGTTCATTTCATTAGAGACTGCTTTGACAGAGGTCTTATTAAACTCGAGCAAATCGACATGGATGCAAATGCTGCCGATTTGTTTACCAAACCTGTCAGCAGCTCAAAATTCAAAGTGCTTGTTGATTTTCTGAAAATGATCCGGTATACCGACTGAGCATGGTTGTTTGTGTTTTAGTAAATTTGTTCATAAAGTTTTCTATTCTTAGGTAGTTTTTTTTATGCACAAATTTAGGGGGAGAAATTTTGAAAAATACAAAAACATTGAAAAATATTGAAAAATACAAAAACATTAAAAATTTAAAAATCCAAAAAGAAACATTGCATGACTGGGAAATGAAATAAATTTTCACATTATGGTCGAGGGCTGACTCATGTAAGACCAGTATCGAAATAGTTTGACTATAGAACGATGTGTTGGTAGGCTCTATCCTTAAAGACTGGAAACATCGGCTATTTTGTTCAGAACTTAATTAGTACATGACCTCAGGAAAGAAAATCACTTGGGATTAGCTCATTTCTATTTGAATGTTTGTATGTTGTCCCGATACACACAATTTTGGTCTGACTCTGAAATCTTCTCTGAAAAAGTCGTGTATCTCCTCTGCTGCATCCAGATATATGCTGACCTGGAGGTGCTAGGCAACGTCAGCTTCTGCTGCATCCAGATACATGCTGACCTAGCTGTACGTTGTCGCGCTATAGATCTAATACACCCGAAAGAGGCCCTCAAGTGCCCAAAGGAAACCCAAGAAACCTATATCAAACTGAGAAAAACTCATTTGATCTGTATATTATACCATCTCTGCAAAAGATCTATTCTGTTCTCTTCTCAACCTATTCCCAGTTAAGATTTCAGAGATCTGGATTGGACTTGTGAAATATGTGGTAGGGAAGCTACTTGCATGATAGAGTGTGCTGTTTATATTTCCGGGATATGATTAGTATTTGTCTGGGTGTTCATTGTTAAGAAATCAAAACATGATAAAATTTGTTACAGGCAGTTATATGGAAAAGGTCTAGGGAGATGAGTTTAGGTGGACAAATATACTGGCAATCGTCTAGATCATTCAGTAGTAGATCAGTGTTGATAAGTGTAGTCAAGCCCGAAACCAGTGATTTGATCCCTGAGCAAATTATGATATTTCCTTATTTTATTTTTGTAAATAATATTTCGATATTATTTAATTTTATGTTTGTAGGTTTTGGTCTAATAAAACATGCTCAGGAAGTTAAAGGGTTGTATAAGAAAATATTGATTTTTAAATTGGATTGCTGAAATAATTGAAAAATATATTTATTTAATAAATCCAAGTTTCAAACTGATGAGTGGTCTCGAATCGAGACTGTGGTCTCGGCCCATATCATTAAAGGCCCGGCCCACAGATTTGGGATATTTAAAGGGATCTCGACTCGAGACCCCACTGTGCACTCGAAACAAATCATTGTCACTTTCAAAACTCTCTCTCACTCTCCGGCGACTTCTTTGTTTTTCCGACAATTACTCCGGTCTCGACTTGTGGTTGAAGGTAATTTGATGAACTTGATGATGTTTTAGTTGAAGTTTTGCAGGATTTATTGAAGATTTGATGAAGATAGTTTGAACATCATATGAATGTTTGAAGATGCTCATGAACCCTAAATTTGGACATGTTTTGGTCTTCAAAGGATTTTGAAAGTGTTTTTGGATTTTGATTCAAATTTTAACAGATTAAAAGGTGTTTGGGAGATCTCGACTCAGATTGAAGAAAAGTTTTAGGGACTCGAGATCTGTGTTTGCGAGTCGCAATCTCTTCTGTCTCGACTGAGGTCTCGAGTTGATGTCATATTGGTCTCGAGTCAAAAACACAGTAGTCTCGGGTGATTCTTTTGTCTCGACTTAGGTCTCGACTCGAAACCTTATGGTCTCGACTTAAAACATTATGGTCTCGAGTGACTTGAAACATCATTGCTGACTTTTGCAATCTGAGTTGTTGATCAATGATCAGCCTGTTGAATGTTGACCAGATTTGTCTTGTTAATAAACTTCATCAAGTAAGAAATTCTTATGGGATTAATGTTTCTGTTGTGTAGATATGGATCTAAAGTTTATTTATACGCATAATCAAGCTGGATACTTAGCTGCTCCTCCAGAGAAGCACAAGAGATTGTATACATCGCTGATTAAAGGGTTGAATAGCTGCCGACTTGTTCATGCACTGAGAGATAATCCTGTTGTTTATGAAAGTCTTGTTCAAGATTTTTGGAAGACAGCAAGATTTGAAGCACAAGGAGCTGACGGAAAGGGAATGATAGAAGCTGAGATTCAGAAGAAGAAGATCGTCATTACTGAGCAAATGATAAGAGAAGTTCTTCAGTTTGGTGATACTGAATCTGATCCAATTAAGCTTCCAAGTGATACTATAGAGGCTACTTTACCTCGTTTGAGCTATGAAGGAAAATATCCGTCACTCGTTAAGAAGTTTCTGCACCTGTATTGGCGTTTGTTGGCACACATGTTTATCTTGTGTATGACAGAAAATCGAGGGGGAACAGATCAACCGAACATTACTCAAACGGCTGCTTTCATTGCACTTATTACAAATGAGCCGTTCAACTTCTCGAAGTATATTTTTGAAGGGATGAAGAGAAATGTTACTGGAGTTCGAAAGGATAAATTTATTATGTATCCAAGGTTTTTGCAGATGATTTTCAATGCTCGCTATTCTGATTTGATGCGATCCGGTGATACCTTGGAGCTAAAACCTATGGGTCCTTCTTGTTTTGGTGCTCTTACCACTAAGAAGGGTACAGAAAAGAAGTTTGAGGGGTTAATTCCTTTGGAGAAATTTGGTCAGTTTGCAGAGACTGAAGTTGTAGCTGCTGATCCAGTGATAGTACAACCTGTTCCAGTGAATGCAATGGTTACTGAAGAACATGATGTTCAGGGTGCAATTATTAATGAGCCTGAGACAGAGATTTTAACAATTAACTCTGACGATGAGGGCATAGATATTATGTGTGATTCAGGAGATGATGAAGAGCTTCCTCCTGAAAAAGAAGCTGATGTTGCTGTTTCTACTGTTCTGTCGGTGATTACTGCTGAAAGTTTGGCTTTGTTGTTAAAGTCTGTGACTGATAAGATGGGAAATCCTCCTTCCAATCTTACAGTATCTGATGAAGAGCCTAGTGAGAACCCACAGGATCCTGATTCATTGCCCTTGAAGCGAAAAAGGAGGGATCCTCGACTTGGAATGTATGTTGGACAAAACAAAGATCAATCTATGAACATTGCTGAAGATGATGATGGATTGTATGATTTTGATTTTGAGAAGAATGTCGCTGATACTACCACCACTACTGAAGATATCTTTGAGTTCAACACTGACACTCATAGAAATATTTTGGAGACCACCACTGCAGATGTTCAGGTTACAAATGTTGATACTGATACTGTTGTTGAGACAATGCCACTTGGTGTTTCTGAATCTGCAGGTCCTTCTAGAGTCATTCTTGATGTGCCTAGCAGTTCAAGTGGTAAGAGACCTGAAGAGCCGTTTAAAATGCCATTTGATGATGATTCAAGCGATGATGATGATTTTATTAGTATGAGAGAAATGAAGAAACGGTTAATTGTGATTGAACAAGATTCAATTCATAAAGACGCCAAGATCATTCAACTTGAAGATACTTTAGTGCAAAAGAATCAACAAATTGAACAGCTTCAAGGAGATGTCACTTTACTGTTCAATATGGTGTATGATTTACGTGGAAAGCTAAAGAAGAAATTTGGGAATGAATTCTCTGATCCTACAGATGTAGAAAACAGAAGAAAAGCCTTTGATAGAGATGATGCCGAACGTAGTGCTGCTATGGAACAATACTTTAAAAGAGTTACTGATCCAGTTGCAGATAAAGAGAAGGCTAAGAAGAAAAGGGAGTTTGTAATTCTGAAGAACAAGAATCTTAATCCTGATGATGATGATGCTCAAGCAACTCATCATTTAATGGATGTTGGTGAAACTCTCTATGATAAAGTTGGAAATAGATCTGGTGTGGTTAGCTGGGGTTTTGATCATGATCGTCGAAGATGGTGGATAAAGAGGAAGGTTGGACCTGTTGAGTGGTACAAAAATCCAGCTCAGTTCCAGACTTTCACAAAGATTGACTTGACAAACTTGTCTAATTCACCTTATGTGGATGACAAGCCTGGAGGTCGTGGTTATTTGTTTTACGAGAGATTGAAGAGGGAGGTTCTTCGTGGTTTTCCTTCTATGCATACTGCAGAGTCTCTTGTTAAACCAGCTAAAGGCATTCGAGATCCATACACAAACAAGCGAATAAAGATTGTTCACTGGCCTGCAACTGACAAGGAGAAAGTGATTCCGTTAGTAAGAAAGATTCCAAAAGGCGCTTTAAAGTCTTTGCATTTTTGGGCTTATGATGAGCGTCTAGGGCAGGCAGTGATTGTTTATGAAGATGAGGTGAATTTCCGCTTGGTGGATCAAGTTGATTTACTGAATCTTGCTCATGAAGATCTGGAAGTGTTAGCTCGCAATCAAATTTGAGCTACTGAAAAATATGAAGATGTTGCAAAAGCATGGACTGGCGCTGTTATTTCTGCCATACATATTCGTACAAAAGGTTTTGGTGGGCTCAAAGATCGTTTGGGTGGTGCACGTGATAGTTAAAGTCTCGTGAATCTCCATGCATAAACCTAGGGGGAGATTGTTGGAACCTTGAGGTTTATGCATAGAGAAATATAATAGTTTAAGGGTTGATCTTGTAATGTTTAGCTAGTTGTTTTTGGGTCGAATGTAAGTAATGGGTTTTGGTGAGATCTCGAGTGGGCTTAGGATGGTTTCGGTCCATCTTGGGTAGTATATAAACAAACCCTTGTTATGTTTAGAGGGTTGATTGCTTGGTAGAAGGTTAGAGGCCACTCGAGATCGATTGCATGTCTTGTATCAGTCATCGGTTCTAAGGTGAATGCAAGATAGTATTTTGATTTGCTTATTGTGTTTATTTTACTTCATTGTTTTCTTGAATCCGCTTGTGTTTGGATTCCGCACTTACACAAGTTAACATTGGTATCATTGAAAGATCCTTTCGGGTTTTACACTTCACTATCATCATTGTCATCATCACTCTCTTCACCTGATGAGTGATCAAAGATTGGTGCTTTTTCTGAAGCCTTTTTTGTTGAAACCGGTTCTTCTTCTTTCCTTTTAGGACTGAATTGCTGAGATTCGTAATAAGCATACACCATTTCATCTTCAGCAGATGAATCTTCAAAAATTTGAGCAACAAATGCTTTAGAATTTGAAGTTCTATTAGGATTATAATGATCCCAATTAAAACCTTCTGGAATTCTTTCATCTTCTTGAGGAACTAGATAAGCTTTCTTTGATGGCTCTTCGATCAGATCCTTCCTAGCATGTTAAGTTTGTGAAGCAATTGGATGATAAATTGCTTTTCGATGATAATCATTGTTGCCGAATGGATTTTAAGCTCTACTTGCTTCGCGATTTGTGCATTCTCGTTTAAAGTGCCCCTTCTCCCTGCAACGAAAACAAGTAACTTTAAATTTATCAAAACCTAAAGGTGAAGTTCCAGCATCACGGACATCATCTATTCCAGTGATCTGTTTAAACTTTTCAGCTCTTCTCAACACACTAGCCATACACCACTTTATATCCATTAGTTCCATCTCTTCAGCATCAATCTGATCATAATCCTCTTTGGTCAGCATTGGATTACCAATCCTTCCGGCTACCAAACTTTCATAAGACTCTAATACGGTCACCAATAAAGACATATGACCTTTGGCAACCTCTTCCGAGAAATTCTGACCGTTCTGAAGATGTAATGAAATGTTACAGTGTAATACTTGCCCATTACTGGTTACTGAAAAATTTGGATCAAATGATGGATATGAAGAGAATCCAGTATTGTTGTTTGATCCTTGAGATGACCCTCCAGAAGAACTGTTTGCGTTAAATGCATTTTTGATCTTTGGTGCAGTGTTGGTCTTATCAATCGTACTTCCTTTGTAGTACAAACCAATGTCCTGTTCACCATTAGAATTCTTCATTTTTGCCATCTTCCGTTGTTCCATCTCTTGAACTTCGAGTTTTTCAATAAACTTGCTCAGCGATAGATTCGCAAATTCACCATTATTCTTCAAGATCATAAGATATGTGCCCCAAACATCTTGTGGTAATGCATCGGCCAACTTTTCAACCCATTCTTCTTTATCTTTCTTGATATCCAATCGCTTCATGTTAACCACCAAATTGTAATATCTTTCTATAATCATTTTGGTGTTTTCAGTTTTCAATCCATGAAATAGATCAAATTCTTTCTTCAAAAGCGATTTTTTGTTCTTGATCATGTCTAAACTTCCAACAAACTTTGTTTTTAGTGCTTTCCACATTGAGTGTGCACTTCCGTTGTGTTGCAATAAAATCAAGATGTCTTCCTTAATAGCTTTTTGCAATATACTGATCATCATCTTTTCACTTTTGTATTTCTTTTTCTCTTGGTCATCTAAATATTTAATCGCAACAATCTCTCCGTCTTCATCAATCGGTCTAACATATCGTTCTTCAACACATTCCCACACTTCTAAGTGATTCTCTTGAACCCAATTTACGAAACGTTCCTCCCATCTATTATACTCCTTGATATTCATGAGCTTAGGCGGTTTTTGCATGGTGCCCATTTCATTTTCTAAGTTCACATTCTGAGCCATAGTGATCGGGGTAGCAAATGCGTTGTAAAATTCAGAATCCATGTTTCGGTTTTTAAAATTCACAATGACTGATTGTTCAAACGAACTGAGTTTTCAAACGTTCTGTTATTTCACACGAGTTGAGGAAGTTTCACACAATCTTGTGCGAACTGGTTCTATAAAATCCTGATTCAAACGACTTAGTTCAACCAACCTGGTTCAAACAATTTGGTTATTTTCAAGCGACCTGAGAATCTTTACACGATCTGATCTGAATTCCACGTGACCTGATAAGATTTCAAACAACTTGGACCTAATGTCAAACGACCTGGACCTAATAACTCACTTCGCACGACCTGGTTCACAATGACAAACGACTTGAACTGACTTCGTGCGGTCTGGACCACCTCGTGCGATCTGGACCACTTCGTACGACCTGACTAAACTTCAAAACGGCCTGGTTCAAACCGTACGGCCTGAGGAATATAATTTCACACGACCTGTCTGATTTCAAACGATCTGAACACTTCACACGACTTGGATGATCAATTCGTACGACCTGAAGAATTTTTCAAACGAACTGACAGTTTTTTAAACGATCTGGTTCACAAATTCATCATTTTGTCAAATATTATCACGTTTTAGGTTGAATTTGGTTCTGATTTGTTCACGGATTGATTAAAACAGTGTTTTACGTGTTATATCACAAAATCAGATCATTTTAACCGTAAAAACTCGGTGAATTTGATGAAAAAGTGTAGAAAGATGAGTAGAAATGAGTAGAAATCAGATTTATCCGTGAAAACAAGCTGAAATGGTAAGAACTCTTCCTCCTGAGCTCTGATACCACTTGTAGGATCGGGGAATCGATCTAAACGAGTCGATCAGAAGAGTTCTAGACCAAATCAGAGGCGGAATTCAGTTATTTGATCTTCATTGCAGCTTGATTCAGACTTAGAAGTAGATTAACACTCGTTTGTATTGATTTCACAACGTTACAAGAGCTGGCGACACTTCGGCAGAGCTTCGCTACCGGAATCAGAAGTTTTTACAAATGAAGAACCAAGACCTCCTATATATAGGACAGCCAGGTCGCATGAACCAGTCTGGTCCAGTTCGCACGAACTGGTCACTTCGTGTGAATTGGCTGGTTCAGACCTGTTTCCCATTTTTCTCGTACTACGTGTCTTGGTCTATCAATTCTATTACATGACTCGATACAAGACGAAGTCAACAGACATATGCA
This sequence comes from Helianthus tuberosus, assembly GCA_030545235.1. Taxonomy (NCBI): domain Eukaryota; kingdom Viridiplantae; phylum Streptophyta; class Magnoliopsida; order Asterales; family Asteraceae; genus Helianthus; species Helianthus tuberosus. The sequence goes on along the minus strand of JARYGA010053209.1, from coordinate 24,983 downwards.
CTAACATTCATAATGAAAACCAAGAACAAGCAAGTGTGTATGAACAAGTAACAACAATAACCTTCAATCTTCACAATGTATCATCAAAAATAAAACATAAACATCACATACCTTGGATTGAAGATGCTAAAACACAAGAAAATCAAAAACTTCAAAAACCCCCAAAAATTTCGACACCTAGGATTTGTCAATCGGCCAAGAAAACACGAGTTTCTTGCAAATCTCTCCCCAAAATCAAAAAGTTCGTGAAAATTCAGTCAAGATAGACCCAAAATTCACTTGATTTGGTTAAGATTTGAGAAAGATATAAGGATTTGAAGGTTGAAAGGTTGTGGGGTTTTTTTAGATCTTGTGGGGTTTGATGAAAGAGATAGGTGATGTTTGTGGTTGGGGAGTTATGCAGGAAACAAGTGGTGAGGGTTAATTTCACGTGACTTAATTACTATTTTTTTTATATATAACTGCTGTCGCTGCGTCCCTTTGTTTCGCCAGGGCTACCGTAAATTACGGTAGCCACCGTAATTTACGGTGGACCGTGGCAACCAAATCCCAGCGTAAGGCAGTAGCGAACTGCCGTAAGTCCCCAAATTTTCCCAGGCTACCGTAAATTACGGTAGCCACCGTATTTTACGGTGGCACCTGGGAGTTTTTACTTCGCCCAAAAATGCAGTTTTAAGTGTTTTTTTTTAGTTTTCTAATTTTTTATATGTTTTTAATATTTTTAAAAAACATGGAAAGTTACCCTACCCCCTCGAAAATCCCGTGTTGTCATCAACACTATGCTAGAACTATTCGTAACCCGAACGTCCCCACACTTGTTGTAAGTCCCGAAAACCGGATCTTTCAATGATATCAAACAATCACCAAGTTTGTGCGGAAACCAAACTTGGTGAGATTCAAGAAATAAAACGAAAACCAACAAGAAATATGAACACACCGGAATCACTATCAAACTTGCACACGATTCTATTACTATGAACTAGTAAAATCGTCTGGTACAAGCTCACAACTCCAAAACCGCCTCTCTCTCACTCTGTAGGAATTCTGAAACAATGAGGCTCAAACCCTAAAACAAGTTAGAAACTTGTTTATATACATAGACAAGCCCACTTCCCTACATGGGCTCCCCTTGGGCCTGCTTGGCCCACATGGCCTAAAGCTTGGCCCAAGTGACCTATAAAGGTCCACAACCTAATATAAACTAACCCAGTAAGGCCCAGTTCATAACCATAGCCCGTTGTATTAATTTGATGCGTCAATCTCACACTTTAGGGCCTAACAATCTCCCCCTAGATTGATGCCATCAAATTGTGTTCATAGCATGAATTCAGCAACGTCTTCAACGAACTCTATGGTTGTCGACATATTGCAGATGTTGTGGAAATTCTTGACTTCTAAACTCTCAGCACTGGGTCTCTTTCTTCAACTCTTGTGGTTAGCTTCATATCAGGATCTCGATCAGCATTTGCTTGAAAATCTTGTTGAAAAGAATGTGAGAGGAGGATTCTTAGCAGCTCTTTTCTTCTTCAATCTTTGTCTTTCAAGCAGGTTCACAGGTACTTCTTCAAATGTACTTTAACTGTCAGACGGCATTTCGTATCCGGTTCTTCTGACTCAGGTACATCTTGTTGTTGTGCTGCTTCAGGCTTCTTCAGCAACTAACAGCATCTCATTCTTCATCAACCCCTGTTCTTGATAAAAATCAAGTTCTGCACATGCTCACAAACTCATAAGCAAACATTTCTTATGCAACAGGGAGAGTACAATATGAACACTAGGTGCATCCAAGTACTTATACTCAGATTTCACAATTTAAATTCTTTCAACTTTTGATGATCAGTCAAATCTTCAAGAACGGTTATATTTTTAATTTTTAAGAAAACAAATAAACACTCTATTTTTTTATTTTTTTTTTTGGTTTTATAGAAAAGCAAGACACTATTTTTGTATTTTTGAATTTTTTATTTTTTTAAGAACTAAAAACAAATAAAAATCAAAATATAAACAACTACCATAATATACAATTACAATTGCAATGGGATCAAAATTCGTTCTCAGGCAGACTAAGGAACACTTTTCAGTACGAGCCTAATCAAACTGGTCTATGCGATCGCCAATATGTTTGTCCACTTAAACTTTAACGCTCAACTTTCAATTTTTCAACTTCGTGATATGCTTAGGGTAATATTATACTATTATACCCGTGTGTCCCATTCCAAGGCATACCCCTGCGATCAAGGTAAGCACAACGATTCATCATAACAGGTGAGTATACTAATGTTATCCTTTTTGATTTACAACGTTAGACCATTGGTGACAGGTCAGTACATTCGTACAGCAGTGTCACACCCTCAAAATACCACATGCGGAATCACCGCGAGGCGTGTGACGTACCAGGATCCAAGCCACCAATCACATTGAACTACGCATAATATTTTAAGTAAAACAATCCAATTATTTCAAAATGTAAACCCAAGTCATGAGTTTCAAACCAAAGTAAATATTCAGCGGAAGCATAATGTAAACGGTAAAACAATTGTTTCAAGACACGTGTTCATACTTAACAAGCAAGTGTCCAAGAGCCTCGACCCATGACCACTCCAGCACTCCCAGATAGCAAGTCCATAATAAGAATCTAATGACTTGCAAGCATGCAGACAAGTGTGTCAGACGACGCTGGTGAGTTCAAAGTTTTGTTAACGCGTTTAGTTACCAGATATGTGTATAAAACAGTTCAACAATTTCTTTTGATGTTGTTATTAACTCGATTACCGCAAATGGCTACAAGATGTATTTGCCCAACCCCAATGCCTCTATCAAAGCATTGGTCAAGTGGTCAAAGTAATTAGTTCACGCCCGTCCTCCCCGGTACGGTGTGAGGGTGCCAATCCTAATAGCGCTATCAACTAATAACCTCGTTGCCTCCCCGGCAACTATCGGTAGATGTAAGGGGTCTTATATGATAGAAAATGAGTATAATAACAAACATCCCAATAACCAGACATTCCTCCTCGGAACGTTACCCGATATCCCTCCCCGGGATGCATGCTTGGAAAAAGAGCAGTGAACTCACCTTGGTTTGCTCATTTACTTGTTCACAAATAATTCAGTCAAAGCCTACGGTTTTCATGTATACGTGATCAGTTTACAATCACTTGGTTCGTATATATATATACATACAGTATCATGATAGTATGCACTTCAAGAAGTGATTTCCAAATATTACATAGCAGTTACATGCATCCATACAAACCCTCAGTTCCAATGTATGTTTCGAAGCAATATATAAAGTCAAGCATATTACTCATGACAATCATTCATGTTTCCTCATCCAATCTTAAACATCACTGACATGTAGTTAATAGGGTTTCATTAACAACAATCATTCATATATACCTACTGTTCATGTTCAGCGCGTAAGTTTTCATGATGAAACGCCCTGAGTTTCGCCGAGGTAAAGGGTCACGACGAAACACCCAGAGTTTCGTCGAGGTAAGGGGTTTCGTCGGCATAGGGTTTCGTCGGCAAAGAGGGTGACGAAACTTCACCTGTTTCGCCGGCTCTACCAGGTAACCAAGCACGCACAGAGAAACCCTAATCATGCTCTAACACTTAACATTAGCAACCACAGTCCTTCAACTCTCAGCATGGATCAATCTTGTCATTGTATGAATTCTAAATAATAACCATCTCATCATTTAACAACCTTACACACATTAATAGGTCGATCATCAGTTCACAAATATTAATCTAATCCCATACATAATTGTATTACACAATCAATATCCAAAATCAACAGATAACATACTATACCAACAACAAACAGGATTATCGACTCCGAGCACTGATCCGAGATGAATACAAATCAGCAGGTTCTAGTCTACTACTCTAAATGGTAAATCACTAGAATCCTAATCAACAACGCATAAAAGTTTAGTCCCTAACAAAACACAAAGGGTCACAGATTCACGTAACAATCATTGATCAATGCGGAGTGTAGTGGGGTGCTAACCGGTCGGTAGGATGATCACGGAAGTGCAAGGAATCTTCGAAGAAGGGATGAGTGATGCCGACGTTTGTCAAGAGAGTGCTAGGGTTTGCTAACTCACGTTTTACGTACAACAAGCAAATATAACAGATTTGACTTAGATGATGTTGGGCTTCAATTGGGCCGAAAGCCCATCTTAGAGAAACACCCATGGGCTACGAAACTCCTCCAGTTTCGTCGACTAACAGTGATGAAGAAACACTAATGTTTCATCAATTTCAAGTTTGCAATGGGGGTGCCCCATGTTTCGTCAAATATGAGAGTGCAAATATTAAGTCAATGTGAAACAGTTAGTGAGTTTACAAAATCATACATCAATATATTAATCACAAGACCAACTAATGACAAAACATTCTTATAACAAATGCGTATCCATTACAACACAATGAATTAACAAGCAACGAGTCAGGAAGGACCTTGAACACTCGGGTTGTCACATCATCCCCAACTTGAAAGAAATTTCGTCCCGAAATTTGACAAGCAATCCAAAACATTACGGTGCTAGGTTAAGCTGACTGAGCATTTTCCGTGGGTACCACATCATCCCCAACTTGAATGGGAATTTCGTCCTGAAATTCACTAGTTGCATTAGGTCTAGGTTTGCCAGGCTTGGTCTTGTCCTTTGGGAATAAATGTGGGTACTTGAGCTTCATCTGATCCTCGCGTTCCCACGTGAACTCCGGTCCACATCTTGAATTCCAACGAACCCTCACTATCGGAATACGGCTGTGCTTATGGACCTTGACCTCCCGGTCCATAATTTCTATTGGTTCTTCGACAAACTGCAACTTGTCATCAATTTTCAGCTCTTGAAACGGTACGACCAGTGTTTCATCCGACAAACACTTCTTTAATTGCGACACATGGAACACATCGTGGACGTTACCTAACTCAGCAGGTAACTCTAACTTGTAGGCCACTTTACCAATTCGCTCCAGAATTTTGAATGGCCCTACATAACGGGGGTTAAGCTTGCCGCGTTTTCCAAAACGCACCACACCCTTCCAGGGTGAGACCTTCAACATGACGCGATCATTAACTTCGAATTCCAAAGGTTTCCTATGCTTATCAGCGTAGCTTTTCTAACGGTCGCGCGCTGCTGCCATACGGTTCCTGATCTGTACAATCTTTTCTGAAGTCTCCAACACAAGTTCAGGGCTTGTGACCTGGCTGTCACCCACCTCAGCCCAACAGAGAGGCGAACGACATTTTCGTCCGTACAATGCTTCGAATGGAGCTGCCTGAATGCTGGTATGGTAGCTATTATTGTAAGAAAACTCTATCAACGGCAAGTGTTTCTCCCAGCCCTTGCCAAAGTCAATCACGCAGGCTCGTAACATATCCTCAAGTGTCTGGATGGTTCGCTCACTTTGACCATCCGTCTGCGGGTGTTAAGCAGTGCTCATATCAAGACGCGAGCCGAATGTTTTGTGCATAGATTGCCACAAATCTGAGATGAAACGCGGGTCACGGTCAGAGATAATAGAAGTTGGCACCCCGTGCCTAGAAACCACCTCCTTGGGGTATACAGCTGCTAATTGTGAGAACTTATCCGTTTCTTTGATTGCGAGAAAGTGTGCTGACTTCGTGAGACGATCAACGATCACCCAAATGGTATCGTTTCCGCTTTGAGTTCTGGGTAGCCCAGTGACAAAATCCATTGCGATTTGTTCCTATTTCCACATGGGTATTTCTGGTTGTTGCAGCAACCCAGACGGTTTCTGATACTCCACTTTAACCCTCGAGCAGGTCAGACACTTACTCACGTAAGTCGCGATGTGAGCTTTCATCTTTGGCCACCAATACATGACTTTGAGATCCTGATACATCTTATCCGAACCTGGATGAACAGAGTATTGAGACTTGTGCGCTTCATCCATCACAAGTTCTCTAAGGTTACCAAACAAAGGAATCCATACACGCTCCATGAAGTAGAGAATACCATCCGATCTCTCTACAAGTTTTTTTTCCATACCCCTTAAGTATTCTGCTTCAATGTTCTCCTCTTTTAACGCTTCAGTTTGTGCCGAACGAATCTGATCAGGTAGGTTAGAATGGATAGTAAGCTGCAAGGTGTGAACACGTTTGAGTTTTGATTCCTTTCGACTGAGAGCGTCAGCTACGACGTTAGCCTTACCCGAATGATACTTGATTGCACAATCATAATCATTTAAAAGTTCTACCCAGCGACGTTGTCGCATATTCAAATCCTTCTGGTCGAAAATATGCTGAAGGCTGCTGTGGTCGGTATAAATAGTGCATTTAGTACTGTACAGGTAACGCCTCCAGATTTTGAGTGCAAATACCGCGGCTCCCAACTCTAAGTCATGCGTCGTAGAATTCCTTTCATGAACCTTCAGTTGTCGAGAAGCATAAGCAATCACATTGTTGCGTTGCATCAGCACGCATCCAAGACCCTGTATGGAAGCATCACAGTATACCGCAAAATCTTCTGTTCCTTCAGGTAGAGACAAAATTGGTGCACTACAGAGTTTCTGTTTCAATAGTTGGAAAGCCTCTTCTTGTTTCATTCCCCATGAGTATACTACGCCCTTCTGTGTTAACGAGGTGAGAGGTTGCGCGATTTTCGAAAAGTCTTTAATAAATCTTTGATAATAACCAGCGAGACCAAGAAATTGTCGCATATCCGAAGGATTCTTTGGTGCCGCCCAATTCCTAACAGCATCAACCTTTGCAGGATCCACGTGTATCCCCAATTCATTAACAATATGGCCAAGGAAGTGTACCTCTCGAATCCAGAAGTCACACTTTGAAAATTTCACGTAGAGTTGCTCCTTCCTCAGCAGTTCCAAAATAAGACGCAGGTGCCGCTCGTGATCTTCCTTGCTCTTCGAGAAGATCAAAATGTCATCTATGAATACTATAATGAAATCATCGAGATACGGTTTGCATACACGGTTCATGAGATCCATGAAGACCGCTGGCGCATTAGTCAACCCGAACGGTATAACTAAAAACTCATAATGCCCATACCGCATTCGAAAAGCCATTTTAGGAACATCCTCCTCTCGGACTCTCACCTGATGATAGCCCGATCTTAAGTCGATCTTCGAATAAAAACTCGACCCTTGCAACTGGTCAAACAAGTCGTCGATGCGTGGCAATGGATAACGCTTCTTGATAGTAACCTTGTTGAGTTCCCGATAATCGATGCACATGCGAAAGGACCCGTCTTTCTTCTTTATAAACAAAACTGGGGCTCCCCAAGGTGAAGAGCTGGGTCGAATAAAGCCCCTATCCAGTAACTCTTGCAGTTCATTAGACAGCTCCTGTAACTCCCCAGGTGCTAAACGGTAAGGAGCACGAGCTATCGGGGCTGCTCCTGGTGCATGATCAATCTGAAATTCCACTTGACGGTGAGGAGGTAAACCAGGAAGTTCCTCAGGGAATACATCGGCAAACTCGCGTACGACTGGCAGATCCTCAATCTCTCTCTCTTCAGATGGAGTATCAGTAACAAGTGCCAAAATAGCAGGATACCCCTTTCGTAGACATTTCTGTGCTTGCATAGCCGAGATGATACCAACCATCGCTCCACTGCGATGCCCCTGAACCGATAATGTCTCTCCATCAGGGAGAGGGATACGTACAATCTTCTCCTTACACAGAATCTCAGCTTGGTGTTTAGACAGCCAATCCATACCAACTACTATATCAAAACTACCGAGGGTAACAGGAAGGAGATCAATATCAAACACTTGACCCACTAGATCTAGTTTACACCCAAAAAGAACATGCGAAGCTTCAATCGTTTTGCCATCGGCTAATTCTACTACTTGCTTAACCTCTAAAGGTGTTGGAGTTAACCCTAATCGCTGACTAAACTCTAGGGACACATAACTCCAATCAGCTTCGGAATCAAATAACACAGAAGCAATAAGATTGTTCACAGAAAACGTACCAGTCATGACATTGTCGTCGTTCCTAGCATCACCAGCACCGATTGTGAATACCCTTCCACGAGCACCATTGCCCCCATGGCCCCCGTTGTTGCCATTGTTGTTGTTGTTGTTTCCAGCATTGTTGTTGTTCTGGAGGTTGTTGTTGTCGTTAACATTCTGATTCAACTGAGGGCAATCCCGCTTAAAGTGGCCCTCATCCCCATGCTGGAAACACCCCTTCCTAAAGCCCTGGTTCTGCTGGGGTTGTTGCCTTTGCTGTCGCTGATACTGCTGATTTTCCTGCTGCTGCTTTGGCTGCGAGGCTCAACAGTCTTTGGCCTCATGGCCCACTTTCTCGCACCTACGGCAAGCTCGGACACACTGCCCATAGTGATGATAGCCACACTTATTGCACTGTGGCTTTTTCCCAACATAGGAGCCTTGACTCTGATTGCTGCCCTGGCCTTGATTAAATGAGGACGACTAACTGAAACTACGGTTGTTTCTGTTGTCAGGCCTTTTCTGCGATTGACTGGCACTGGTTGCCTTGTCAGTGTCGTTCCATTTTCGCTTGTTGTCACTGGCAGGCGTAGTAGCTGTGGTCGTAGCAGCAGTAGTGGCAGAAACACGCGGTGGTAGCGAACCACTCTCCACCTCCTGATCGGTGATCTTGTGTGCCAAACGGACAATCTGAGGCAAGTTGTTGAGGTTAGCTGCAGTAACCAAACCTTTCACCCGTGGAGCTAATCCCTTGATGAACAGTTCTATTCTTCGGTGCGGAGGTCGGGACAAGTTCGAGCACATGATAGCCAACTCATGTGACCGTTTCACGTATGCCTCAATTTTGGATCCCACTATCTTCAGATCATAATACTCATTCTCCAGTTTCTGAATCTCATCACGAGGACAATACTCTTCCCTTATCAACTCCTTGAAATCGTCCCAAGTAGTGGCATTTGCCGCCTCGATGCCCAACATCTGAACCTGGGCATTCCACCACGTCAGGGCACCATCCTTGAGTGTGCTCGTAGCATACTTCACTCTGTCCCCAGCAGGACAGTTGCACATCACAAACACTGATTCTGCATTTTCAAACCATCGCAGGAGTCCTACAGCCCCTTCAGTCTCACTGAAGGTCTGTGGCTTACAGTCCATGAACATCTTGAACGTACACGCAGGTGGATTGTTTTGGTTTTGCGCTTGCTGACCTGTTGAATGAAAGAATACACATTACAAGGGTAAGGGTCGTGTACGCGACACAAGATTAAAGAGTGTTTGGCACATTTCGTACCAGCTTGGTAGGCTGCCAAAGCCTCAGCCACACGTGTGTTGATTAAGTTTGGCAGCTCAGCTTGGGTCATCGCGATGTGACCACGTCCATGACCTCGTCCACTCATGATTCTATATAAGGAGAGGGAACAAATTTTAAGAGTCGAGATGAGGTAAGAGTCAAGCATCACGTTGAAATCTACAAACTACCAAGTTTACACACAATAGGGCAGAACCCTTCTCACACTCGTTAAGCCTCACTGGGACTTATATGCACCTTACATTATTATTATATGTGCACCCATAATAATAAGGCAATTTGCATGCTCATCTCAGTGCCTCTTAACTTGTGCTAAAAGTTTCCCCCGCATTCAAATAGCAAAACAGAAGGTTCTACTGGATTACGAATCACAAAAGTCGAAGAGTAGTGTCACACTATCAAATCACCATAGTATTTAATATATCGTTTCATGCTAGTTGTGAATGTGTGACTACTAACAGATAATACATAAAGTAAACAGAAGACGAACCTTGCAATCTGGAGCTGAGTGTCATGGTCGATTTTCGAAGTTGCTCGGTTATAGTCTGGTTTTATAAAAACGTTTTAAAACCTAGTTCACTATAACCAGTGGCTCTGATACCAAACTATCACACCCCCAAAATACCACATGCGGAATCACCGCGAGGCGTGTGACGTACCAGGATCCAAGCCACCAATCACATTGAACTACGCATAATATTTTAAATAAAACAATCCATTTATTTCAAAATGTAAATCCAAGTCATGAGTTTCAAACCAAAGTAAATATTCAGCGGAAGCTTAATGTAAACGGTAAAACAATTGTTTCAAGACATGTGTTCATACTTAACAAGCAAGTGTCCAAGAGCCTCGACCCATGACCACTCCAGCACTCCCAGATAGCAAGTCCATAATAAGAATCTAACGACTTGCAAGCATGCAGACAAGTGTGTCAGACGACGCTGGTGAGTTCAAAGTTTTGTTAACGCGTTTAGTTACCAGATATGTGTATAAAACAGTTCAACAATTTGTTTTGATGTTGTTATTAACTCGATTACCGCAAATGGCTACAAGATGTATTTGCCCAACCCCAATGCCTCTATCAAAGCATTGGTCAAGTGGTCAAGGTAATTAGTTCACACCCGTCCTCCCCGGTACGGTGTGAGGGTGCCAATCCTAATAGCGCTATCAACTAATAACCTCGTTGCCTCCCCGGTAACTATCGGTAGATGTAAGGGGTCTTATATGATAGAAAATGAGTATAATAACAAACATCCCAATAACCTGACATTCATCCCTGGAACGTTACCCGATATCCCTCCCCGGGATGCATGCTTGGAAAAAGAGCAGTGAACTCACCTTGGTTTGCTCGGTATGATTATTTACTTGTTCACAAATAATTCAGTCAAAGCCTACGGTTTTCATGTATACGTGATTAGTTTACAATCACTTGGTTCGTGTATATATATATATATACATACAGTATCATGATAGTATGTACTTCAAGCAGTGATTTCCAAATATTACATAGCAGTTACATGCATCCATACAAACCCTCAGTTCCAATGTATGTTTCGAAGCAATATATAAAATCAAGCATATTACTCATGACAATCATTCATGTTTCCTCAGCCAATCTTAAACATCACTGACATGAAGTTAATAGGGTTTCATTAACAACAATCATTCATATATACCTACTGTTCATGTTCAGCGCATAAGTTTTCACGATGAAACACCCAGAGTTTCGTCGAGGTAAAGGGTCACGACGAAACACCCAGAGTTTCGTCGAGGTAAGGAGTTTCGTCGGCATAGGGTTTCGTCGGCAAAGAAGGTGACGAAACTTCACCTGTTTCGCCGGCTCTACCAGGTAACCAAGCACACACAGAGAAACCCTAGTCATGCTCTAACACTTAACATTAGCAACCACAGTCCTTTAACTCTCAGCATGGATCAATCCTGTCATTGTATGAATTCTAAATAATAACCATCTCATCATTTAACAACCTTACACACATTAATAGGTCGATCATCAGTTCACAAATATTAACTAATCCCATACATAATTGTATTGCACAATCAATATCCAAAATCAACAGATAACATACTATACCAACAACAAACAGGATTATCGACTCCGAGCACTGATCCGAGATGAATACAAATCAGCAGGTTCTAGTCTACTACTCTAAATGGTAAATCACTAGAATCCTAATCAACAACGCATAAAAGTTTAGTCCCTAACAAATCACAAAGGGTCACAGATTCACGTAACAATCATTGATCAATGCGGAGTGTAGTGGGGTGCTAACCGGTCGGTAGGATAATCACGGAAGTGCAAGGAATCTTCAAAGAAGGGATGAGATTTGCCGACGGTTGTTAAGAGAGTGCTAGGGTTTGCTAACTCACGTTTTACGTACAACAAGCAAATATAACAGATTTGACTTAGATGATGTTGGGCTTCAACTGGGCCGAAAGCCCATCTTGGCGAAACACCCATGGGCTACAAATCTCCTCCAGTTTCGTCGACTAACAATGATGACGAAACACTAATGTTTCGTCAATTTTAAGTTTGCAATGGGGGTGCCCCATGTTTCGTCAAATATGAGAGTGCAAATATTAAGTCAATGTGAAACAGTTAGTGAGTTTACAAAATCATACATCAATATATTAATCACAAGACCAACTAATGACAAAACATTCTTATAACAAACGCGCATCCATTACAACACAATGAATTAACAAGCAACGAGTCGGGAAGGACCTTGAACACTCGGGTTGTCACAAGCAGAGCGACCAATGATTTTGTCCAACGAGGGCGAGGCAAATACCATTTTGGTACGAATTTGGCTCTTTGAGCATTTGGAATTTTCTCATTTTGAGATTTTGATTCCTTAGGGTTTTTGTCCTCTTGGGATCTTTTAAGATATCTTGACCGTGTCTAGGTCTGCATATAATCTGGATGCAACAGAAGGACAGCCAAGATATCCCCAGATGATTCAACAATATAAAGACCCGAAACCTCAGACGTTGGCTATCTATCAACGCAAGATTTAAGACCATAAAATCATACGCCGTTGATATGTTACCCACATGGTACATAGTTCGTTATGTTTATATGACTTAGTATCCTTTATCATTTTGAGCGTCAAGCCTATTGACATATCACAGTAGATCCTAGTCTTTTCAGCTATGGCACCTTACATGTGTTAGTCAAACCCTTTAACACGAACATTTATTTCACTTCCCATATCATGCAATTTATCTTTTTGGCTTTTTTATTTTTCTAATGTTTTTGTATTTTTCTCATTTTCTCCCCCTAAAGCAATACATATATATACAGCAAACTCTTTTGTATTTTTCTTTTTCTGAGTTTTCTCCCCCTAAACTTTATATCTATCTATATGTCCCTCTCCCCCCTAAATTTGTGCATAAATCTTGTATTTTTGCGCAAATTTACCATTTACTAGAGAAATGACACTTTATATACAAAATAATGAACTAAGAAAGAGAAAAAAAATTGCTTAACCGTTCTGTCATCAGATTGAAGACTAATCAATATTCAAATCAAAGTACTGAATTTAAACGGTACCTTTTGCTGGTCATTTCTTACTTCTCTTATCTCCTCCAAAGGAAACATATCATCTGTAAAAAAAAAAAATTCAAACTTTTTGAAACAGTGAAATGTTACCCGTTTTTATCTCTGGAACAACCGCTATCAACATTCCAGAGATTGTTAACAGCTCCTCCTTAGTTATTCCTGAAAGGTAAGGAGATTAGTAAGACATGGGTACCCAGGCCATCGTGGTCCTGGGTTTTCCTGAAGCATCAAAATAAGACACTTCTTTTAAACATAAGTCCCCTTTAGTTTCAAGGATTGGAGACGTCGCTGCTTTGGATTTGGGTTTCCAAATCTGTTTTGGTTTAACAAATGTGTTTGTTGCCTTCGGTTGAGCAACTGTAACTGTTTCAGGTTTGTTAGTTTTAGAAACATGTTTTTGTTCCTGAAAAGCTTTGCGTTTGTTTTTTGCAGCGTTCCAATCCCCATCAGAAGGTTTAACCTTGGGATTCACATTCTTCATTGCCTTAGGTGAAGATACCTTCATTGGCTTAGAATGGTAGTTATCCTTAGGTGTAACCCTCTGATTTTGCATATAATATGGTACGTAGGGACGATGTGTGCAGTTTCTTGCAATGTGACCAGCAATGCCGCAATTGAAGCATGTTTGTCTCTTCACGTAGAAGGCATTCTGATCAGCTTGTGTAGCTCTTGCAGGCCCTGAAGGATGAGCTGGTCCTTTCTGTGCTTGTTTTTGTTGCACATTGCTTGCAAACGAGGATGAATTTGGATGTCTATATTTGTCGTTTGCAGGGGCCTTCTGTGGTGGAGATTTCCTTTGATTCTTCTTGTTTTCCTTAGACTGCAAGTCTTGTTCAGAAATCTCACCAGTCTTTCTGAAACCCTTGTTAGCACAGTCAAATGCATATTTTTCACATTACGAGCCTTTTGCGGACGATTGCTGCCCGTTGAGGACTGTGGAGAGCCTGGTTGTCTTTGATGTTTAGGCTTCTCATTCCTTCTCCTTGTATATGCTCGTTTCGGCTCTTGTTGCTTGATCTAAACCTTTTCATTACTAACAGAAGGTTCAGACTTCTCAGATTTTGTACTTGGCCTTGTTCACATCAGTCTTCTCTTTATCTTTTATGTCATCAGCTTTGACAGAATCGGAGATTTCTGGTTTGTCGGATGAAACACCAGAAACTTCAGCTGAAATATTTGACGAATCTTCAGCACAAGACTCATGTGGGTTCAAGAGTGGTTCATTTGCAACTTCATTTTTCGAAGAAGTCTCCTGATCCTGATCCTTTTGAGAATGTGTTTCAGTGGTCCCACTAGATACATCATTAGGGACTTTTGCTGAGACGGATTCAGAAGAGTAATCAGAACATTGTTGATCATCACTCTCACTTTCATTTGTTTGTTCAGCTTCAGTTGCAGACTTATTGTTCAAAGGTTCAACACAAACATTATCAGTTTTGCCCAAAACATTAGGCCCATTAGACACAAAAGCACAAAACGAACGAAGCAAAGCTTGTCCAACCTCACAACCAGAATCAGTTTCATCAAAATAAGTTTTAGAAAAATCAGAATTTAAAACTTGTTCTCCCCCAATATTATCTTCACATTTCGAGTCAACAACTTTATCTGCACATGCAAACGAGCTGTTAGGATCAATGGTGCCTTTTGAGACAAAATTCATTGAAGGAGCTGGTCATTTATTATCAACAAATTTGTTGTTGATTGATGACTTATCGGTTTTTGGGCCGTAAGTCATCTTGCCTTCATTCATTAACTCCTCTTCCGTGAAAGGCAGATATGTATAGTTATGATTGTATGGAGGAGGAGTTTTAGTGTATCCCAAACCAGCCCTTTTCTTTTCTTTGTACTCTAGCTGAATATCACAAATGTCCTTGGCCAATTTGCTAGAAGTATCATATTTTTTAATATTAATTTCATTAACCAGATATTTCAACTTTATGTCTTCTAGCTCTTTGGTCAAGTCCTTTATTGTTGCTAGAGCATCTTTAAAATTACAATTCTTAACGCTGATATCTTCTTTCAACTGATTGATATCTTTCCTTTGGGCTTCAATTTTTGCTTTATAAAGTTTTTCATTTTTCACCAAAGTAAAGTTTTTATTCTTTATATCTTTGTAATCTTGAATTAGCTCAGCGTTATGTAACCGATATGCCTCATTTCTTTCTCTACACTCAGGAGTGCAAAAGACAGAAAGTATCTCTTCACGAGTGGGTTAGCAAACTGCTTCACGAGTGGGTGAGCAAACTGCATCAGATGTGTTGCCTTTAGTAGACTGCTTGTCAACATTGTCATATGATTTAATGATTGAGATCAGCTCATCCGGCTTCATTCTAAGATAGTTAGTTGTCAAGATGATCTGATTCACATTCCAAAACCAGCTAATATTGGGCTGATCTGGAATCTTTTTCAGAACATCTAGAAGCCTTTCGTTGCTCATATGACTTAACACCGTAATTTCAGCCTTCTTCATATCAGTGAGCAATTCAGCAAATCTGTCAATCAATGCTTCTACAGATTCACCAGGAAAGTATCTAAATCCTTGGAGTTCCTGCTCAAGCATCTCTCTCTTAGAAGACATTTTTAAGATGTGATCCCCCAAAAATGTGCGCTTTTATCTATTTCCTCAACACAAGCCCAAAGCGAGAACCTGTGTACTTGCTAACTCAAACCCTTTGCACGAGAATGAAGCCACTTTCCAAATCCGCACCTCAAAATTCTGTCAAACCTTATCACAAACAAACTCCCTTTTTTTATTATAAGAGAATACTTATTATTATTATTAAGTAATGATGATCTAATGATTAAAATTATTATATAATAAAATTAAACCTAAATGTCACTTTCAGATTTAAGAAAAATCCTTAACAGTTTCCCGACACGTAAACTGTCACAAAAGCTTGTCACCAAAATCCCTTTTCTTTCCAAATAACTCAGCCTGAATTGTATCAATCTCCTTCTATCTCTTTCCTATGACAACCAAAACCGTCACTAATAATATGGACACCAAATAAAAGTGACAATTATAGCAGGTGTTTGGAGATGAGTATAGTAACCGGCAGAATGTGTGATGAATCGTAGATGAAGATGCATGTTGGAACGATGATGGACGATGATGTTGCAGGTGTTAATGGCGACGGAGGTGATCGGTGATGATGGACGTGATGAAGGTGAACGGACGTTGATTTGCAAGGTGACCGGAGAAGCAGGGATCGATGATGTTGCAACAACGGAACCTTGGTTGCGAGTCGGAAAGATGGAACTCGAAACCGATGTCGAAATGGAGATTGCGACTTGAGATGGTGGATGTTGATGACTTCGAAAACTTTGGAAACTTTTAAAAAACAATATATTTTCAGAAAAATAAAACGATTAGATTTAATCTTTTAACAACTTTTTCAAAATTTAAACACCAAAATATACTGTTTTTTTTTTATAAAACTTAGATGAATGCTACCAAGAACACGAAGAACGCGATGAACAAAAATTCAAATCCTCAAGTTTCCGAAAAATAAACCGACAACCCTTGATCCAAAACCTTCAAAACGATGATTAAAAGTGAAATATGAACCTGAAATAGTTTTTAAACATCAGAAACCTTTTCCAAAACAGTTTCGAAAAACACAAATCCAAGCCGAAAATTTTAGTTTTTCAAAATCTTGAATCTTTGATATCACACCGAGCCTAGAAATAGGTTCACCTGGTTCTGATACCAATTGTAAGTCCCGTAAACCGGATCTTTCAATGATATCAAACAATCGCCAAGTTTGTGCGGAAACCAAACCTGGTGAGATTCCAGAAACAAAACGAAAACCAACAAGAAATATGAACACACCGGAATCACTATCAAACTTGCACACGATTCTATTACTATGAACTAGCAAAATCATCTGGTACAAGCTCACAACTCCAAAACCGCCTCTCTCTCACTCTGTAGGAATTCTGAAACAATGAGGCTCAAACCCTAAAACAAGTTAGAAACTTGTTTATATACATAGACAAGCCCACTTCTTGGCCTACATGGCCTAAAGCTTGGCCCAAGTGACCTATAAAGGTCCACAACCTAATATAAACTAACCCGATAAGGCCCAGTTCGTAACCATAGCCCGTTGTATTAATTTGATGCGTCAGTCTCACACTTTAGGGCCTAACACTTGTTTCAAACACGAGCTTCAAGCGAATACGGTAAATGTGCAAACTAAACAAAACAAACAAAATAAAATAAAATACTAACTATGTACACTAATAAACATGGGCCTCTCATGGTTGTTCTTCATTTACCGGGCGTAGAATGTAGCCCACTTTGTCAACCTCCAAGTTATTGACGTCGTTTCCTTCCAAGTATGGCTTTAACCGATGTCCATTCACCGTTTGTTGTTTGTTGGTTTGCTCATCTTAAATATCCACATCACCAAATATACCGACTCGCCGAATGACATATGGGCCCATCCATTTGCTTTTTAATTTGCCCGCAAACATCTTTAATCGCGAGTTGTACAACCACACCTTTTGACCCACTTCAAAGGTCTTCTTTCTCAGCTTTGCATCATGGACCTTTTTAAGTTTATCCTTGTAAGCCGATGCACACTCGTAAGCTTCATCTCGGATTTCTTCTATCTCACTTAGTTGCAACTTCCTCATCTTCCCCGCTTCATCTTAGTCTGCATTCACTGTTTTAATTGCCCAATGCGCTCGATGAGCTAATTCCATCGGTAAGTGACAACCCTTTCCATACACCATCCGGTAAGGTGTTGTACCAATTGGAGTTTTGTAGGCCGTCCGGTATGCCCACAACGCATCATCAAGTTTGCTTGACCAATCCTTCCTATCCGTTCTAACCGTTTTCATGAGAATTTCTTTAATTTGACGATTGGACACTTCAACTTGTCCACTTGTTTACGGATGGTATGGTGTAGCAATCCGGTGGTTCACGTTATACCGCTTCAACAGTTTTCCGAAATTGAAATTCTTGAAATGCGACCCACCATCACTAATGATAACTCTCGGAATACCAAAACGGGCAAAGATGTTGGATTGAACAAATTTACAAACAACCGAATGATCATTTGTTCTTTTTGCAATAGCTTCAATCCACTTCGAGACATAGTCCACCGCCACTAAAATGTATAAGAACCCATTGGAATTTGGGAAGGGACCCATAAAGTCAATGCCCCACACATCAAATATCTCAACAACCAAAATCGGTTGCAATGGCATCTCGTCCCTCTTTGAAATACTCCCCATATTTTGGCAATTGACACAATTCCTTGCGAACTCACATGCATCTTTGAAAATTGTGGGCCAGTAAAACCCACACGAAAGAACCCGGTAGCCCGTTTTGTGACCACTAAAATGACCTCCACAAGCGGATGAGTGGGCATGAGTCAAGATCTCTAACACGTCCATTTCGGGCACACACATCTGAATGACCTGATCCGGCCCAATCTTGAAAAGGTCCGGCTCATCCCAAATGTATTGCTTCACTTGGACCATAAATTGTTGTCTTTTTTTCTTGGTCCAATGATTTAGGATGACACCTGTGTTTAAGTAATTCACATAGTGGCCATACCATGGTGCAACGAAAGTGGACACGGCTAGTAGTTGCTCATCGGGAAACCTTTCGTTTATCTCACTCAAATCATCAATCCCTTCCACCAGAATTCGAGACAAGTGATCCGCCACTACGTTTTCACTTCCTTTCTTGTCTCGAATTTCTAAATCGAATTCTTGTAGCAACAACACCCAAAGGATCAAACGGGGTTCGCATCTTTTTTCTCCATAAAATACCGGACCGCACTACGATCCGAGTACACAACCACTTTGCTTCCCCAAATGTAAGAACGAAACTTATCCAAAGCATACACCACCGCTAATAACTCCTTTTCGGTTGTGGTGTAATTCAGTTGTGCTTCGGTCAATGTCTTGCTTGCATAGTAAATCACCACCGGCTTTTTATCAATTCTTTGACCCAAAACTGCACCAATTGTAGTGTCGCTTGCGTCACACATGATTTCAAATGGCTTTGACCAATCCGGCGGTTGCAAGATGGGAGCTTTCACCAAGTGTTCCTTCAAAACATTAAATGCTTGCAAACACTCATTATTAAAATCAAATGGAACATCCTTTAACAACAAATTACATAAAGGTTTAGTGATGACACTAAAACCTTTAATGAAACGTCTATAAAATCCCGTGTGTCCCAAGAATGACCTTACCCCTTTCACATTTTTCGGTGGAGGCAAAGATGATATTACCCTTATTTTTGCCTTATCCACCTCCATACCCCTCTCCGAAATCACGTGGCCTAACACAATACCCTCTTGCACCATGAAATGACTTTTCTCCCAACTAAGCACCAAATTTTTCTCAACACATCTTTTTAAAACTTTTTGTAACTCGTTGAGACAAGATTCAAAGCTAGTGCCAAAAATTGAAAACTCATCCATAAAAACTTCAAGCGACTCTCCAACCATGTCCGAGAAAATACTCATCATACATCGTTGGAAAGTTGCCGGTGCATTGCACAAGCCAAACGGCATTCGCCTAAAGGAAAAAGTGCCATATGGACAAGTGAAGGTGGTCTTGTGTTGGTCATTCGGGTGTATTGCGATTTGATTGTAACCCGAATACCCGTCCAAAAAAAAGTAATATTTTTTACTCGATAATTTTTCAATGATTTGGTCAATAAAAGGTAGCGGGAAATGGTCCTTAGAAGTGGCGGCATTCAATTTGCGGTAATCAATACACACCCGCCACCCGGTGACCGGTCAGGTGGCTATTTGTTCACCATTTTCGTCCTTGATTACTTGAATGCCGGCCTTCTTAGGCACAACTTGGGTAGGACTTACCCAAGCACTATCCGAAATAGGATAGATAATTCCCGCGTCTAACCACTTAATTACCTCTTTCTTTACCACTTCCCTTAGGTTCGGATTTAATCTTCGCTGTGCTTCCCTTGTTGGTTTTGCCTCTTCGGTGGTAATGATTTTGTGCATGACGATTGATGGACTAATTCCTTTTAAATCGGCAATCGTCCATCCGATAGCTCCTTTGTTTTCTTTCAAGACTTCCAATAGAGCTTGTTCTTGTGCCATCTCTAAATTAGAGGCAATAATGACCGGGAGAGTGTCATTATCCCCTAAAAATGCATACTACAAATGGCTTGGTAAGTCTTTGAGCTCCAACTTTGGTGGTTCTTCCAATGATGGTTTGGTACCCGAATTTATTTCCACCGGCAGGCTTTCAAATTGGTGGGTCCATGGCGGTCGACCCTCCTTCAATGCCATCGCATCTTGTTTCTCCTCTTCAACCCTTAGTGCACAAGCATGTACCTGTTCAGAAAAATCACAAACACACATATCCATACTATCCTCCTCATACTCATGCGGGCTGCATCCGTCGACTAAATCTGCCATGAAACACTTATCAACACCAATAGAGTTAGAATTGTTAGTAAAAACATTCAATCTCATTTTTCGATTTCCAAAAGTCATATCGACTGCACCAAATCTACAATCGATCACAGCATGCGCGATGCTCAAAAATGGCCGACCCAAAATAACATTTTTTGTTGTTTCGGGTCAGCGGATGAGTAGTGTAAGATTAAAAAGTCAACCGGGTAGTAAAACTCATCAATTTTTACTATTACATCTTGAACCATCCCCCGAGGTAGCTTATGAGACAAATCGGCTAACACAACTGTTGTCTCTACCCTTGCTAATGGACCAAAGTCGTATTGGTCATATAAGCCCCCCGGTAAAATGCTAACTCCGGCTCCAAGATCTAGTAACGCCTTTAACATTTGAAAATTACCAACTTGGATATTTATTAATGGTGTACCCGGATCTTGGAGCTTAGGAGGAAGCTCCCCATTCAATATGGCACTCACTTGCCCGGTTAAATCGACCCGCTTAGGCATTTTCTTCTTTTGTTGCCTTTTTTGTGTGCACAATTCTTTTAAAAATTTAGCATAGGCGGGTACTTGTTTTATTGCATCAAGTAATGGAAGGTTAACTTTAACTTGTTTGAAAATGTCCCACAACTCCTCTTTTTGGGGACCCCTTGATGAAATAAAATTTTTCTTACCCGGATCAAGTAGAGCCGATGGAAACGGGACTTGACTCGGCTCCCCTTCATCTTTTTTAACCTTTTCATTTTCACCTAACCCCGGTTTTTTTAACATTTGATTCCTTAGACACAACCGGTGACACTTCGTCGTCTTCACTTTCATTACCCGTTACATCCTCAACCACCCCTTCGACTAAACCCGGTGACAAATTGGCTTTAAATTCTTTGCCACTTCTTAACACACTAACATGATTAATATTAACATTATTACCTCGTGACGAACTATGGGAAGGATTTACCTTGGTGTCACTAGGAAGTTGACCTTTGTTCTTCTTCAACTCCTCCACGTCGGTTGCTAATTGACCCATTTGAGTTGTTAGTGTTTGAATGCTTTTGTCGCGAACTTCATCTTTTTGCATCCGGACTTCATCAAGTTGATTCCGTTTTTGCATTTCTTGTTGCATTGCCCGAAGTATATCCATAACTTCATTCCCGCTTGATGAAGTTTAACCCGAACCACTTTGACCCGTTTGTTGAAATTGCCCTTGGTAGCCATAATTGTTTCCACCCCGATAATTCCCTTGATTGTATTGTTGGCGAGGTGCAAAATTACCTTGAGCTCCTTGAAAATTTGGGTTAGCTTGGTTCGCCGAGTTCCCGTAACGGAAGTTAGGATGATTTCGTAACCCGGGGTGGTATGTGTTCGAATTCATGCTAAAGTTTCGACCACCCCCCTTGAATAGCGTTCACTTCTTCCACTTGATCTTCAACCACTCCTCGCCGTGTGGCCTATCTCATTGCAATTAGTGCACACGTTGTACACTTGATTTGTGGTTTGAACACCTCCACTCTCTACTCCATGCACCTGTGGCCTCGCTATCACATGTCTTGCCCGTCTTGAGGATTGAGCCTTCCTTTTTGAAGTAACCACCATTTGCTCTAAAATGCTCAATCATCTTGCTCAAAGTTGGTACCGAATGTACCGTTAGTGATCGACATCAAGTCACGAGCATCCTCCGAACTCAACCCTTCGTGAAACGCGTTCAACAACTCCCACAGTTGTATACCATGATGGGGACAATTCCTTAACATCATATTGAATCTTTCAAAAGCCTCATGAAACATTTCACCCGATTGTTGTTGAAAGCTTCTTAAACCTCTCCTTGCATCATTAGTCTTTTGAGAAGTATAAAATTCGTCTAAGAAAATCTGTTGCATGTCGGCCTATGTAAAAATCGACGCTGAGGGCAAAGTGTGAAACCATCTTTTTGCTTTGTCTTCCAAAGAAAATTGGAAAAGGACCAACTTAACATCATCCGACGAAAACCCTTGACCTCCAATAGTGTTACAAATAGAGTCATATGTCTCCAAATGAAAATAAGGTTCTTCCGTTGCTAACCCCTTAAACTTTGGTAGACTTTGGAGGGCGGTTGTTCTAACTTCAAAGGTCCTTCCATCCGCGTGATGAGGAATGACTACCGGAGACGAATTGTTAGTGATAATAGGTCGGAAATGAGCTTCGATTCCCCATACTACCTCCCAGTGATGTCTTCGAGGGGCACCCAATGGCGCTCTTGGTTGACCCATTTGCCCTTGCATAGGCCCTTGAGGTGCAAATGGTGGCTGAAATTGGTATTGTTGCATTGGCGGTTGTTGAATTGGCCTTTGAAATTGAGGTTGTGTATTTTGTGGCCGCACTTGATGTAAAGGCGTAGGATGTTACAATTGTGGCCCTTGTGGTCTAATATGTTGTATCCCAACCGGTAATCTACCCGTGTCTTGAAATTGTTGTAGCGGTTGACTTTGTTGACCCGCTTCTCCTTGAGGTCCCAAATAGCCTCCATCACCCCCATAATAAAATCCTTCTTCTTCATACCCTCTAAAATCTTCTTCATAACCATCATCATATCCATCCCCTTGAATACCCGAGGATTGCCCAAATGGAAAGGATGAATATTGAAAACCCGGTTGGTTCGGTGGTCAGTATGTAGATGTAGTATGAATGACGGTTGAGCTTTGTGGTAGTGGGTGGGTAGAAGATGATTGGCCCGTAGTTAGGAAAAAATGTGAAAGTGGTGGAATTGTGGAAGAGGGGTTATAAGTAAGAGTAGGTTCAACTTGGGTAGTAATAGGTGATGCGGTGTTGGTTGGTGTAACGTCATGTGGTGGAGTAGGATTGGTAGTGGGGTTAGGAATGAATGATGAGGTCGTTTGACCCGTAGTGGGTGGTACTTGGGTTTCTTGCATGATGTTTCTTGGTGTAATGGGTGAAGTGGGTGAACCAATGATCTTGTTTTCTCGTACCAAAACTAGGTTTTGCCTTAGCGTTCTTTCAATTTCCGGATCAAACGATAGCGGTGATGACTTGTGAGAGCCCCTAGTATGCATACACTTGAAGTACCTGCACACTAAACATAACCAGCGTAAACCCGAAAATAACAAAACAAAACTATTAAACTAACACACGTAGAGCACTACTCCCCGGCAACTGCGCCAAAATTTGACGTGTTGTCGTAGTCACACGCAAATTTAATCCAATTACTACTAAATAGATAGCGGTAAGTGGGTATCGAACACAGGGAGTTTGTGGAAAATGTGTTGATTCTATAGCCTTGTAATTTAACTACAATTAAACTAATTTGCTGAAATTAAAATCAAAAGTTTGGATTGTTTGATTTAAGAACTAAATTATTAACTAATTGAAATCAAAATTGGATTGTTAATCAGATTATGAGAGAATGACCATCTTAGGTTCCGGTTTCCTTCAACAATTGTGCATAATCCTAACTAGAAAGAGTTACATAGACATGACTAGTGTATAAACATTTGTTGTGATAAAAGGGAACAAAGTCCTCGGATTATATAAACGTGAGGTTGTTACCCGATGATCAATTAATCAATATCCAACCCTAACCTTCTCGTGATATCTCGATTGTCAACGACACCAAGAACGTACGATTTAGACTAGAATCAAAACATCAATTAATAAGCTACAATCAAACATTCATACACTATGATAAGCATAGCAAACAAACCAAATTTATCATTCTAGAAATAAAAGGAAACACACAAAAGTCTTAATAGAAACCTTCACCTAAGATGATCACCGAAAGTTTAGCCGGACATGGCTTGGTGAATCATCATTCCAACAAAATCAATGTTCATAAGCATCAAAATACAAACCGAATTGTTTAGAAATGTTCCCAATCCCTTGCCAAAGCTAATTTTCGCCCAAGAACCAGAGAAACGTCTCCAATCATGAATGACATCAAAAGACATTTGAAAACGGTTTTAAAAGGGCAGTTACGCTTTTCTCGTCTGGCTCTACCGTAATTTACGGTACCTACCGTAAATTACGGTAGCCTTGATGTTGTTACGCCACTTCACTGCTGCCCTACGATGGAATTTAGGAGTTTTCAGGGGCTACCGTAAATTACGGTAGCCACCGTAATTTACGGTGGGCCCCTGGGTTTCCTGTTTTGTTTCTACTTTCTATCCTCGTGTGACCCGATCCACTCCATTCCATCCGAAGCAACGTTTTCCCACATTTTAAGCTCCAAACGCACCTGAAACAAAAGCAACTGTAGTCATCTAATTCATGACAATTACACGATTAAATGAGGGATTAACACGTCTTTTATGTCACACCCTGACTTTTGCGGAAGCGTATGATGTGTCACCGGTTTAATATCATTGCATTCAATCATAATAAACAACTACATGATCCAAAAACGATGTTCATCCATTCATAAAATTTGAGTATTACAAACACTGGTTATTTAAGTTTTAAACACAACTTTCGACTAGGTTAGAAACCAACAAAAGTGGATGACATCTAAACTTGAAGTCTACTTCTAGAAACAACACCCGCACCCAAGATCCATCCTGTTACCTGAAATACATGTAATTTTGGAAAACATCAACAAAAGTTGAGCGAGTTCATGCGTTTTGTGTGAGTACTGTAATCTTGTAAATCTTTGAGAGACTCCTTTGTAAACAGGTATGAAAGGCGTGTATGAACATAATTGTTTTACAAGGACTTTAAGGCATGTGAGGACATAGGGAGCACTCGTAATGAGT